>VUYV01000072.1:3047672-3263701 GCA_008711295.1 Anarhynchus alexandrinus | reverse complement strand
CCCCCCCCCCCCCCCCAACCCGTTCCTCTTTTCCTGACGATCGCACTAGAGCCTCGTCTTTACTTGCTGAAGGAAAATCAATTTTCAGCAGGTTTAATTAAAATTAATCAGTCAAATTACTTAATATTAATTGACTTATAATTAAAGCCAGAAAGTTACCTTGGAATCAGGAGAAAGGATATTATCTCGAATCATTTTAAGGATGCGTATGGTTCCAGAGCAATTACATTAAAATAATTGTTTAAATAAAACAAACCAGAGCTTGATTAAAGTGTGTGTAGCGTTCTTGGTGCTGCAGGTGACACAATCCAGACAAGCTATTTTCTTCTGTAAATTTGCTGACCTTTTTGAGGAATATCATTTTAGTTTGACACTGGGTTTGCTTTCCGGAAGGCCGGTTTGTTTCAGCTCTAACAACTATGGCATTAAAAATCCCTTAGTATAAAATGGAAATATATCTTATAGAAGCTATAAATATCAAAGTGAATGTTTTTAGCACGTTTAGATGTTCTGTGAATTTGAAATGAAGCAGATTTTTTTTTTTCCCCCAGCATAAGTGTAAGAAATTGTTTTAGGAAATATTTTTTCCAGCACTGCCTTCCAGTGTGGTAATATTTGCATTTATCCAGAGCCTTAGTGGGACCAGACTGTACTGGTAAATTCACAGAGATAATTCATATCTGAAACCATGTATTTGTGACAATGCTCAAAATAACTTTTCGTGCTCTCTTAAGACCTAGGCTGGTTTTTGCTTTGGTTTTTACAGTAGCAGCTTTTTTGATGCATCTACAGGCTATTGTTATTGATGAAAGAGCAACACTGTGAGCTTTGGGACCTTTTCTCCTACTTTTTTTTTTGGACGGACTTAATTGAAGCAAAGGATACTTATGAAATTGCATGTACTTTATTACAGGCACCTGACAAATGCAAGACCCATGTATGATATAAATGAGCATTTAAAAATAGAGCCTATTATTCAGGGCCCTGAATTTCAAAGATACTGATTCCCATTGACTGCACTGAGACTTGTGTGGGCTCAACAGCTGTAACACGCAGCCCACTTTTGCATCTTTGAAATTAGATTTGCAGATTGGGAGCCAAAAGCTAAGTAGCCATGTTTGGAAATACTGGTTGGCTGGGTTTTCTTCTTTTTTCTTTTTCTTTTTTTTACCTCTTTTATTTTTTTTTTCTTTCTTTCTTTCTTCCTGGTGCACAATGCAGGGTTAAAGACGACTCCTTCTTAGTTACTTTTGATAAATTACACCAGTTTTCTTCGACTACAGCTACAGACTGCAGCAACGTTGCAAAAGCAGTTTTGCAGTAAATGATTAGGGGCTCCTTAGGTACCTATGAAGAGATCCCATTTATTCTGTATGTTTCATGTGAATCATATGCAGACTGTGGGAAGAAAAATGAGGCGGAGGATAATCATACTAAGTGTGCTGGGAAGCAGGATTTGGCTGAACACTTCTGTTTTGTGATTAACTGAAGTAGCAACGGAAGCCACCCGAGAGTGTTCAGGCTGTTTAAGGCACTAAGTTGTGTAGAAGCGAGGAGAAGAGCTGTCGTCCTGATCCTGCTTTGATTATCTTACCCCTTTTTCTACGGTAGGGTAAGGAGATAATATCCTAGCTGTTGATATATCCTTGACAAAGTGGGTTTGCTCTGGATTATTTGGCTGGAGGTGGAGCAGTCTGCTGAGGAGGGTTATTTAAAGACTGGGACAGAGCTGTAGGCAGATAAATTGATTTGCAAATGAATGGAGGATTTGAACATGGTAATGGTGGTAGTTTTATTTTTTATCAGTTTGCATATTTAATATCTACTGGCATACACACAAGCATAAACCACTCTAATTGTTCAAATGGAGTCTGGGGAAAAGAGAAGAAAGCAGAGGCTTAGATATGGTCTCAGTTCGTAATGGATTGGCTTGCCGCTCTTTATTAAAAGCAAATATACATTCCTTTCTAATAGAGACGTGGAGCTGCATTACAGATCCTTGGCTAGCTTTGAATTATTTGTTTGATGTCATATTTATTATGTTTTTTTAATCACATGAAAAAGAAACTATTTAAAAATTAAATAGTGAAAAAGAAGGGCAAAAAGAGACAGACGTTCTTTGAAAGCCAATAATGAAAAGACAACATTTTGCCAGAGATTCAGTAGAAACCTTTGTGGCTTTCTTTTAATAAAGGATGGGCAGTAATCAATCTGATCCAGTAAACAATCTAATTTCTGATTAGTCCCAGATATCCATCCATGGTAAGTATAACAGTTAATGATAAAAAAATAGATCCTGACTGATGAATAAAGGCTGTTATAAAAGCATATTTCCATTAGTGTAGCCCTGTTTCTGAGCTCTGCATTACGAGGGAATGTATGCATCCAGAGGGGGATGCCTGCCCTGCTACCTGCTCCTTGCAGAAGAGTTTGTATGGGAGGGAGGGAGTTAGGGGATGCAACAAAAAAAAAGAGGCTGATGGGGAAACTTCATCACGTATTGCAGACTGAAAGCACATCCTGTAGTTCTAATGACAAACGATGACATTATGTTCCCCAGAATGACTATTGAATTATCACAATTACAAGGGGAAATCGTGTTGACTTCTCGGTGACTCAGCTCCACGTTTCCACCTGCTCTGAAGACCCCACATGTTTTCCAACAGACTTTGTTTTCATAATTTTTAATTGCTAGTTAGTGATGTGCTGTGTATTATCTAGGGATAAAAAGTGACTAGTTGCCTACTCAGTACCACGTTCAAGTTTTTCTGTGCACCCACTCTACTGTGCCACTTTTCACTAAACAGCAAAAGGTGGTGTAAAGGGACACCATCTGCGTGAAACCATGGGGCACAGTGTCTACCAAAAATATCCTTATGGTAATCAAGCCATGTAAAGGTCTGGACCGCATACATCAGTGTGAAATGTTCTTTCCACTGCTGTGGGCAAATAAAAGATGAGGCCATTAAAAGAAAAGCAATTGGAGTTTCCTTTCCCCCATTTGTTGAATTCTTCTGTTTTGTCCTCATAATACTTTCTGCATAATCAGTTTTAGTGCTGCCTTTGGGTAGTCTGTTACTTTCCATTGATGCTTGGTTAGGTCTTTTGCACCATATTAAGGGAGAATGTAATGCTTGGAAATTAGCAACACGTGACGGTAAAATCATAAAAATGATCAAGGACACTTTACAAATATTATATTTCAAGTGACTCATATTCCTTTAACCAAGCAGAGAACTTAAATGGCAATTTAAAAATATATTTTCTAAATCTCCTCAATCACATCCTGCCTAGAGATGCCATTAGCCCACTTGTTGAACTGGTTCTGGGAATTTAATGAGGGGAATGTTGTATTTTATACTTTTATTTAATTCCATCTTGTCTGAAGCTTTTAACTTCAATATCTGAACTTAAAATCATTCTTTAACTTCTGCTTTCCCAACCCTGACCCCAAAAAGAAATTCTTGAAAGCAGTAAAGTGTTACATAGGCACATAGCATTAGAAACATTCATGAGGAGAAAACACCAACTTATTTAGGAGGAACCTTACTACTCAGATATACTGAATATTTTGACATCCTCAAACCTGTGTAAAATAGGCATTGTGGGATGGAGCTTTTGTTTCTTCAACTGGTTTCACAAAGATGGGTTATTTCTGCGGAGACGTGGGCCCTGAAATAGTTGCCAAGAGACCCCGCTGCTGGGTTAGGAATTACTTCTGTCTCTGGAGTCGTGGTCAGCGTGGCCAGGACATGACCACAGGGAGACCCAAGATGAGCTGCTATGACTTGAATAAGTATCTTTCTCACAGATAGTGGTAGAAAATGAAAACAGGACAAGGAGCTGAATAATAGGAGCTACACGTGAAGTCAGATGGAAAGAGTAAATCTTTGTAGACATTTAATGGTGTTATATTCTAAGCTTTTGGGAAATTTTATTTGAAATTTTTTTACAACAGTAAATATAGTCTGTGCTATATCCTATTTCTATTTCATGTGAGAGAAAAATTCCCCGTCTATGGCACAACACTTTACTGCTACCATTACTGCAGACTTTATAGATCAGAGATGTGTCAGCATGTTAGCTTTAGCTGTAATGCTTTTTTTGTGTGAAACCTTATGGGCCTTGCAGCCACTTTCTCATACTGACACTCATAAAACGTTCAAGTTCTCATATTTATTATTTAATTTGCTTCCTATATAAAGCAACAGAGCTCTTTGATACATGAACGTGAAGCCAAAAATGACAGGCAGGCATGAATGGGACTAATGAGTTTTAATAATGCACATATTAGAAACCGCTAAAGGAAGTTTAATTAAGAAAAACAAGTTAAGCATGAAATTCATTTTGGAACAAATACAAGTAAAGTCACAGATGTACAGAATGCTACATCACAGGAAATGGACTCTCAAGTTGATAGATCCCCATAATGCCAATATTGCACTCGAAATGTAGTGTGCACTCTACAGTTCTGGAAAGCATGGTAACACCATTCAAGAGCACTTTCGAAGTTGAGTTAGAGATGTCGGGTTTGTGATTAACAAATTATATTTATACCTCTGTGGCTTTTGTGATGAGTTGGAATTTGATCTCAATTACCCTGGTGGAATAGAGACCGGAATCTGATCAAGTGAGAAAAGCATTTACTCTTTTTTTTGTGTCGCAAGGAAGTTTGTCGTTGGGTTTTGTTTTGGTTTGGTTTTTAATTTAAAAAAAATAATTGTATTGAAGAGCTAGTTATTGATCTAACTCTACAATGAGGGTTTTGTGTGCTTTGGAACTGTTATTGTATGGTAACCAGATAGATAAACAATTCATAGACAAATCTGAGTTCATTCAAGCATCTTTGTTTCCAGAGTCCTCTCTCAAGAAATGGTAATAACTGCATTTTAGCTCTTTTTATCGTGAATTCCTAATGCCCCCAAAATAGGAAAATAAAAAAGTGGTGTCTTTCTTATGAATCTGATAGAGAGCTTGTCTTCGGTGATGAACTAGCATTAAAGATAGTATTATTGTTGATATTATAATTGTATTAAAGGTAGCGAACAAAATCCAATTTACTTTTCCCTTATGATTAACCCCAGTGAAGCGAGGGTTGGCCACAAACATATATGAGGTCACGAACTTTGTTACTAATTCTATAGCTTAATTTTTCACCTGCAAGAGACAGTAAAAGAACACATAGCTTCAGGGGCCTGTGGGTGGGTTCTCGTGTGCTCTGTGAGAACGATCAGATGGGAAGCACGTGAATGTTTTATGAAGTGTTAATCACAGCAAGTTAAATCCACTTGACTTTGTGATATACAATATGCAGGTTTCAATACTGAAGATCTGAAACGAGAAACATCTGGGATATTTTTTTTTCTCCGGTATGACCTCTGATTAACATGAGTTCAGTTGAATTTCTACAGTAGGTCAAAACATCTTCATGTCCTGAAGCGCGCTACTGCCATCAACAGAATGGCCATTTGATCATTTAGCTGAATAGTTACAGTACTCCAAAGTGAGTATAATGTGTGGTCCACTTAAGAGTTAACCATAAGCTGCTAAAAGGAATAAAGGTTCACTTCAGTGCCCATTATATTCCAAGCCAGTGCATCTGTCATTTTTAATTTAAATCTGTATTACTTAGCTGTCTAAAACTTTACACGTAAGTGACAGAGTTACCCATTCTTTCTGTTATGGGTAAAATCACCATTTCGTTACCTACTTACTGTGCAAAATGTCAGACAGCAATAGTCCACATTAAAAAATTGTAGCCAACTTCTAGTAATATAAACAATTACTTCAGCTAAGAAGTCAAACTATTTTAAGAAAATGATTTATTGATACGAGTAAATGGAAGATAATAAGACTTAAGTGACCTTCTTCTTCTCATAGGTTTAATTTGTCTGATTCAAAAACAGCTTAATAGAAAATTATGATCAGAAGTCTTCCTATTTTGGCAAACTAAGTTGCAGAAATTATTTAAAGCAATCTTTTGATCCTGAAAATACTAATTAATAATGAGTTAGCATTAGTGAATATTCCCACTAATAAGGAAGAACAAAAACATAGTGAAGCTGAAAAATGCATGACAGATCAAATGAGTCTTAAACCATCCACTCAGTTTAATTCAACTTTTCACTAATTTGCGCCACGCTGCATTTGAATACTGTATTTGAATATTGTAATTTTTACTAATTTGATTGTAAGGTTTTGTGTACAAAAGATAATATTAAATAGAAGTAAATGTGAGAAGGGCACTGAGGAATCAGTCTCTGTGATCTGGGAGTGATGTATTTACACAGCTCGGAGCAGGTGGAAATCCGTACCCCGGGGCTGCTGGTGGACCCACGTAGCATAACACTTGTCATCTCATGCTCATGTGGGGCGGGACTGTGACCCCATCAGAGTAATGTCTTATTCGTACCTTTGTTGGCCATCTCAGCAAAGGTTGTGCATCTCGGTAGGGTTGGATTTGTAGCTGCTTTCTGAAGCTTCCAGACCTGTAGCTGCTGGCAGGTGGCACCTAACCAAACCCCACCAGAGCTGTACCCTTCAGAGGTGTATATAGTCAGGACTGCAGTCTCCTCTATTATCATTCTATACATCTGTGTTTTTTTTTTAAATGCATATAGTTCATTTCTTGAACTAAATACATGTAAATCCCTTCCCTTCACCAAATATTTATGGAAATACCCAAGAGCGGGGTCCGTTTCAAAATCTTTATGACTACCTAGAGAGAAAATATGCCATATTTGACACAATGCTTCCCTCTGCTAAGTTGGAACGTGAAAGAAGAGATGGGAAGTTCTGTGCTGCATTTCTTGAGGATTTGTCTGATCATGTTTACATTTGGTGTGTCACACCGACCCGGTGTTCACCCGGGGTCAGAGCCTTTCCTTTAATGGCTTCTGTTCCGCTGGCCACGTTCCTGTTTGGCATCGCACCGTGTTTTAGAACACGGTTTTCTTTTTAGAGACATGAAACATCTTTGGGATCTTAGTTCTAAGTAGAGACTGTTGTAAGTAAAAATGGATGCAAATGTAGTTGGTTCTGCAAAATAGCGTTTGTGTTTTGAAATGAAGCAGCATTGTGTGCTGTTCAAAACTCCCACAATCACTTTCTATGAATATTTGTGCAATTGGGATTTCCTAGCAAAATTGAGGTGGAAAGGAAGTTTTAAGCATGAATATCAAATCACAGAGTACATCTTCAGCTAAAATGAAAACAGCCGGTGGTGTAAAGATATCATAACAATGCCTTTACGTGTGCTGAAGCTGGCATATGGCCAGAAGCCTTGGGTGCCACCAAAGGTTTTATTAATCCATTGGAGCTATTGACAGGTGGTGCAGTTCAAGACATCCCTTAAGATTTGAAGCTCTATGAATGAGTAACAAAGAGGAGTTTAGCTGCTGCAGTTTGCAGCAGATGTGACCTGTTGTGGGGTGCCCTGTGTCATTGGAAATGCAAAGATGCACTGAAGTTATCTTGGACTGTTCGCTCCTCGGCATACTAAATGCCTCTCTAACGTATTTCAGAATCTGAGCTATAAAGTAATTTAAATTCAGAAAGGAAGATAATAAAATAATGGATGATAGGAAAAACCTCTATATAGCATAGACTGTTACAAAGACCATGAAAGACTTTATCAAATACCTTTTACAGTGGAATTTATTTGCGTTACCACAGGGAACAATTGTGATCCTCACATCTAGACAATAATAAAATCTGAAAATGCTTTTGCTCCTCCTCCGATCCACAATATTCTGACGCTGAAGCTTTATACCTTGCCCCAAATTGATCATCATTACTCTTTACTTTTTCCTCCTGCCCATCTCCCTGATCATCCCTGCTCCTGTTTATTGCTTCTCTCTCTTTCCGCTGATTCCTGTTCAGTCAAGTCCAGATACCAAGGGAAAGTCCTATGGAGATCACCTGCTGGAGGACTAAGGAAAATGTTGTCCAGCATTGACTGTGAAGAAGTAAGACATGCTCCAGGCCGGCTTCCCTGCTTGCCTTTCCGCCTAGCGCTGGAAATAAAATATCGGCATAAAAATCTGAAAAGATTTGAGTAATCTCAGTCTCTTTATTTGCATGAGTTTGTGTTTTTAATGTTATAGCTTCAGGGCAGCCGGTGACAGGCTTGAATGTTTGACCTCTCCGAGTCTCAAAAATAAAGTGTTACTTAGCTATTTAAAAAGAAAGGCTTGTGGAAAAAAAAAGCAAATCCACAATTCAAGTTACAAACACAATGAAAATCTGTTGATTCCAGTTCTGCAAGTACTTTACAATTTACTGCCCTGTATAGCCTATAAATCTATTCACGGAAGCTAGCTACTATCCAATAGTTAATTAACTAAGAATAGCCAAAACCAGCCTTGAGTTATATTCTTACCATTTTAGTCTCCTGTCTCTGTCTTACAGTAAAAAATTGTCCATGGGAGGGAAAACAGAACTTTCAATCAAAGCAGAGCTGTTCAGCTGCAGTGACAAAGCAGCTGATGGACAAGCTCAAAACTGTAGCCCAGCTCTAGGATTTGCTTTGAATTTACATAAGTTATAAATTTAGTTCAGAATAAGTTAAAGGAAAAAAGCGAAGCCCTAGTCTTGCGATCTGAAATGTATCCTGTTCTCATTAACTCATGTGATTTCTAACATTGTTAGAACTTCCCATTTTAGATATCAAAAGTGTGTTAAAAAGTTGTCTTAGATCTGAAAACAGGTCTAAGACTTTTAGAGTGAAAGTGCTAAATAAGTTATTGGAAGTGTCGTGGTTATTTTCCACATTGAACCACCTCAGCAGCTTGAAATGAGGAAGGATGCTATTGTTTGGCACAGCTATATTGAATGTGGTTTGTCCTCAGACCTTCCCCAGACCATCTAAAGTAGCAGGAGGGCTACTGAGATTCAGTTCCTGGTTTGAGAAGTTTGAGAAGGAACAGAGAGCACATTTTTTCCACTCCTGACAGAAACAGAAAACCCCATGGATTTTAATACCTAGTGGAAAAGGTTTACATTTGTGGGGGATTTTTAATACCACTAAGGAATAAACTTCCATCTTTCCATGACCTACTGTACATCAACTCGGAAGAGCAAAGTTACACTCTGGCTCTTTTATATGTACTCTGTCTTTACTATTTCTCAAGTAATATCCTACTACCTTCAAAATTTGAAATGCAACAAAGCAACAGTCTTCTAAGAGGCAATTGCATTCATGCCAGGCTGTGTAAGTTTATTAAACTAAATGCAAACACGTACGTGGAGTTTGGGGAATTATTTTCTGCAGCTAAATTGGTGTGTTTCCAGCAAATGCTGCGAATTTGAAGCTGGAGAATGAAGGATATAAGCCTGTTTGTTAATGCAGTTTCACAGTGAAGGTGTTAGAATTAGCAGAGAAAGAAAGGGAGAGAGAAAATTGTGGAAAAGCTTCATCTATCTCCTTATTGCCTCCTGAGATAGATTGTTCAGAGCTAAAGGAACACTAGACATGAACCAAATCTCCTGCTGTCCTATATAGCTTTTACAATCTCCTTTTTAATAACCCAAACTGCAGGGTAGTCTGACTATTAGACAAGCCGTTCTTTTGAATTCTCTCTACAATGTGTATAGACATGATAAAAAAACAATTCTCATTAAAGCTGCCAATGCTGTTTCAAAAGCAGGTGGTTTAGAATGTTTCCTATACAAAGCAAAACACATTTCTCGTGCATTACACACTGCTTAATAGGGAGTGTAAGATTACACTGCTATGTTGTGTATAACACTGCATCTTAAATAATAGGATATTGTAAGTCGTGTTGGAAATATGTTTAACATGAATATGGAAGATATAATGATATGCGCTGAGCAGTTTTCAGAAGTGCTGGAACACAGCCTTGTGTGACAACCTCTGAGCTAAAGCAGTTGAAAATGGAATCTGGAATTTGAGATTATACAGTCTCTGATCCTAACTGATTATTTTTCTAGGATATTGTTCAGTCGGCATGTGGCTATCTGAAAGATAAGAATTCTGCTGTCCTGTGGGAACATTTATTGTTTATGTTATAAATTAAGGGTGGTAGGGATTGAGTGCATTCATCAAGCATTTTCATTTTGCGCTAAAGTAAGCAGTTTATAAGGAATGCTGGATTGGTCTGAAGTAAAAATTGTGATATACAGCTCCATCGCTAAACTGTCTGTTCACGTCGTTTTCCAAATCAGTTTTGAAAAAAACCAACACTGAGGTCCAGTTATACTTCTGTGCAAATTCAGAGTTTGCCATCCACTTCAGTAGGAGCAGATTTTGGTCCGTCATTGACGTAAACGTTTCACTCTGTAGGTGTTTTTCAGCAGCTATCAGAAACTCGTGGAATAAGAAAACCATATAGAGTATGGTAATTCAGGTTATCGCGAATAAGCACAGTAATTCCTGTTATTCGTACAAATATGTTCCAGTTGCCTCAATGTTTTAACCAGAAGTTGTATTTTGAAATGATCAAAAAAAAGTTTGTATGTATTATAATCTGCTTTTAATGAAATAAAATGCATTTGAGTCTTTAGTATGCCTGTCTATCTTAATTTCGCTATCTTCTGCTTTGAGAAATAATTACTTTCGTTTTGATAAATCAGCTTGTGCAAACAAGGTGAAAATTGATTATGAGCTGATTAAGTTAAAGAAAATATTAACATAAACACATGTAATGTAGCCTGGCAGCAAATTGCTTATTCTTAAAAAGGTGAATTTTAAAAATGTATTTTCTGCGAGTCCTATTTCTTCGCAAAAATATCTGGAAATTCAACAGGTGACATTATAGATAATCCAGTAATCAGTGTTCCACCCGCCATTTCATGGACCCATAAACTACTGCAATTTTACTTACATGACTCTAGCAACTATTAATGTATGTAAATAACTTGTGAAACATCTAGTTATCACTCTGCTCATATTAGCTCTTTCATACTAATGATTTATTTTCATTTTCTCCAGGATATAGACCTGCGGCTAACTGGATTTGATTTATAAGAGGGGATTCTGCAGTAAATGGCTGCTCTCTTCATATTGCTGCTATGGAAAACAGAATTGTCAATAGGATGTAGTCTGATAAATAGTGCTGAGTGAAGATGCAGCTTCAATAAGTGTGAAATCAATGGAAGATACTTACCGCATGAAAAGCCTTTTGAGATTTTTCTGACAGGCACCTATTTAGGAAACTTGATCTGTTTCCTTCGGTTGCCCTGTTTTTACACCAGTGGATACAAATCAGATCGCTTCATTGTAGTTACACAACTAATGTGGGACCATGGCCTTTCCAAGATCCATGTGGCTGAACTGTGTATGGAGAGCGATGGTAGTCCGCCTGTTACACATGGGATTGAATGCCACTTTTGCTTTTTGTATACTTGGATTTTTGCTTCACGCTGCAGCTGTGTCTTCCCAAAAATTGGATGATACCAACCCAGTGGTGACCACCAACTTTGGCAAGATAAGAGGGATTAAGAAGGAACTTAATAATGAGATTCTGGGGCCCGTTATTCAGTTTCTTGGGGTTCCGTATGCTGCCCCTCCAACAGGGGAGCGCCGCTTTCAACCTCCTGAGCCTCCGTCTCCCTGGGCAGATATCAAAAATACCACTCAGTTTGCTCCAGTGTGCCCCCAGAACATTATAGAAGGCAGGTTGCCTGAAGTCATGCTTCCCGTGTGGTTTACTAATAACTTGGATGTAGTTTCCACCTATGTACAAGATCAGAATGAAGACTGCCTCTATTTAAATATCTATGTCCCAACCGAGGATGGTGAGTTAATAGCAGGCGAAACAGGGAGATCTTTTTATTTTCCTGTTCTACGTTCTAACAATATTAATTCCCGTGTACTGGTAGCATGCATGGCTTTCTTTGTTTGCATGCCAGCGTATTACATGTATGCATGCTGCTTTTCTGTGTATGCATCTGTCCTTGGGTTTTTTGTTTGCTTTTGGTTCGTTTTCTTGGTTTGTTTTTTTTTTTTTTCTTTCTGTCTACACTCATTTTTTTTCTCCCACAGCACGTGTGTTTTTAGGTCAAAGTTGGTACCTAATTCTCATTGCCACCCACTGACTTCTGGGAAGATGCATCAACATCTTATCCATTGCATGTGCAGGCACAACAAGTTGAGAATCTTCCGCACCTAATAAAGCAGGTCATACTTAAGTTAGATAGTGGTGTTGCATGCTCCTACTGTCTGTGATGGAGCTCCATGTTATTTTCTAGTCTTCTATTCATTTTTCAGTCAAAAGAATATCCAAGGAATGTGCCAGAAAACCCGGCAAGAAAATTTGTAGAAAAGGAGGTATGTATAAAGTGGACAAAAAAAACCATGGGGGAAAGAGCGAAACCTGGCGAAGGAAGAACGAGTAATAGAGCTGGAAAAGGCTGGTTTGCTGATGCTGTGAAGTGACGTGGTAGGGACTAGCTTGTCCTAACGAAGCCAGAAAGGTATTTAAAGAGAGGACCGCGTAAAGCAGCTGAGCAGATAACATTCGTAAAGCCTGAACTCAGTTGCACCTGAGCATCTCCCTCTCGCACTATCTCACGCTGACCTTATTGGCAGCTTCTCTGTCTCGGCCTCGTGGTTTCGAGGAGTGTCTGTCACTCGTACGTAGACCCAGTGTGTCGTCTGTGCCTTCATAGGAGGCGGCTCGTACGCCTGGGGCTTGGTACTGCTGCCATCGCGGTTGCTGGCACGGCTCCGCGGCTCCGTATACCAGTGGTACAGCGTAACGGTATGATGTATAGCGCAACGCAGCCCTGAAAATCTGCGTTGACTTTCTACGAGATACACCCTGTTTTCTTGGAACAGCGTTAACTTTCCTGAAATGTAGCTGTGAAACACTTCTTTTCGTTTACACGCTTCTGGAAGTGAATGGTGATTTCCTCTATTATGCGATTATGGCTCTCTTTGTAAAGCCGAAAATCTCTTAATGGAGGTGTAGGGAGATGTTAAAATATTGTGACATGGTACTTTGGAAAGTAGGCTGCTTTTGGAAGCTTTGGAAACTTGGCTTCTACCCTTTTCGTGTTAGATAGTATGGGAGAATTTGCAGATTTCTTTGTGAGCGTTTGCAAATTCCCAAAGCAATTGATATGCGATATAGAAGGTACATTTTGGTACTGATTTAAATTAGGTATTTGGTAATACTTTAAAGTACTAATTCTGTACTACTTTACATATTGTTTTACATCACATTACTTTATTGTTTTCTTTAAAATAACGTGTTATTTGATAGCTGGACTACACTAGAATCTAGAGTACTTTTTAGGGTAAACAAAGAGTAGTGCGGACATACACGGTTGCCTATTAGCTGTAATCCATATTTTTTATATCAGTTGCTGTATGTCCCTGTTATTCCAGAACAAATACATTTTAGGGAAGTGTCATAGCAGGAAATTGTTTGGAGTTGGGCAAAGCTCAACTCTGTAAACTCTATATTACATTTTTAAGGCGATACCTATGCATCTAAATGAAGGTGGCCTTATTTTCCAAAGTTTTTGCTCTTACAGCTCCTACTGACTGTTAGTTGTAGCTAGTTGCTAATTATTAATTGTTAATTGCAGTTGCTCAATGTATGCTTCTTTAGATGTCTAAATCCACTTTCAGTGACTTGAGGCAATTTGTTTTTAAAGTGTCGGGCTTTGAGGCAACTTCTAATGTTTTCTATGAGGGAATTTTCGCTCAGTGCTGTAAAAAGACAATTGTTTAAGCTGGATTCCCAAAGTTGGAAACAAAGATAATCAGGGTACTGCGAGCAACGTCATTTCTTCACACATCATTCAAGTTAGAATAACTGCTGTCATTTATATGCATTCAATTAATGTGCAGTGCTGCAGCAGTTATTACGCAGTTCATCAAGCGTGTGTAATTAGCTGAGCAACTTTCACTTCCTATCACCCAGACGCTGATTCACAAAGTCATAAATAAAGATGCAGATCTCCATCATTGTTCTCAGAAAGCATCTTTTCCTATGAGAGAATATTAAAAAAAAATAAATAATCAGAAAAATAGCAAAAATAAAGGGAGGGAGAGCCCAGTGGATGAGAAATTCATGTTTATTGTCCTGTGAGCCTGAAGGAGAATAAAGAGAGGTATTTGAAATGCAGTACGTACCTTTCCAGTTAAATTTGTCACACGCACAGCGCAATAAAAAGCAGCAGAAGCCCACCTTTTCCCGTTGACAAGTGCAGAGAACTCCTGAATACCTTCAGCCTGGGCAGCTGGCGTGGGTGTAGTAATCTCTGCTCTCCAAGTAACCCACGCTCTACTCACCTGTATATAACCCAAGATCATCCTTGGCTTGGATTGCCCCCATACCCAATAGTAAAAGGAATCACGTTGTAGAACAAAGTTGCAATAGAGTCACAGCATCTTAGCAGCAACAGCAGCACGGAAATAGCATTGGTCGTGTATGAGATAGAAAAAAGCCCCACTATTCTCTTTTTTGCTGGATTTTTAGGTTGCAGTCATTTCATTACATTTAGTGATGAAAATTACTGAAAAGAGAAAATGCAGATATAAGAGGCAGACTTTTACACCATCTTTTTAATTAGTAAAGGTTATATAAATTCAAAGTGACAGAACCAACAACCGTATGTTATCATATATATTGTTTGATTCTCTCTTATTACATGAAATAGATTAATAGGACGAGGGCGAATGGCTTCAAACTGGAAGATGAGAGATTTAGATTAGATATTAGGAAAAAATTTTTCACTCAGGGTGGTGAGCCCCTGGCCCAGGTTGCCCAGAGAAGCTGTGGCTGCCCCATCCCTGGAGGTGTTCAAGGCCAGGTTGGACGGGGCTTGGAGCAACCTGGGCTGGTGGGAGGTGTCCCTGCCCAGGGCAGGGCGGGTGGAACTGGATGAGCTTTAAGGTCCCTTCCAACCTAAACCATTCTATGATTCTATGATTCCATGAATTAGGTGTATAAATTAGTATCTATACTTAATTGTCAGCTGAGGAAAATGAGAAAATTCCAAATTTTGAATAACGGGGAGTAATCTGATGAAGATAGATGCGGAAATGAAAGGGATTCTATCCATGAGTCATGCTAGAGATTGTAATGGGCATTATAACCATTACCACCGGTTGGTGGGATACGCACACTGCAGAGAGTACAAAATGATAGGCTGGAGCTGGGTGAAAAGGAGTGAGGCAATGTAGCATGATTTTTGCTAAATACGGATGCTTATATTCCAGTATACTTCATCTTCAATTTGCTGATTCAATAGAAAAAGAAAGATTACCTGTTTTCGTCTCTTTTTCTTCAGGTATGTGAAGGTCAGGGGTTGCTAATTCGGTTATGGGTATGCATACAAGCAGAAACCTCTCTATTAGCTAGGGCTGGTTTTAGAAAATCTGTGCAAAGGCATCTAATTAATTTTGTATTGTTTTCTTAGAGGCTAGACTCCATAATTCTAAATTTTAATAAACCCAGGTTGTATTGCAGGTAACACCATTTTACTGACTGATATTAATTATATTGTTGATTATGTGGTATTTCCTGAATTTCCTGACAAACTTTTGCATCATTTCTAGGGAATACCTGAATAGTTTTGCGCTCTGTTTTGGTATTTCATCTCTCTCTTTTACTTTATAGTCAAAGCACAAATATTTCACTTGCAACCGAGAATGACAGGGTAACTCATTATCTCTTCGGAGAACTGTACATCCTGCTTTAGCAGCATGCCTGTGGTTTTTTTGATACTCTATATTAATTTATTTGCATTGCAACAGTTTGCACCATGATTTTTCTACTTTAATGACAACTACGTAAAGAAAATTTGAAAATTATCACTAATATGACCACTAAAAGAAACCCCAAGTATTGTGGGTTCTGCACTTGGGATGATAGTATGCTCACTCTTAAGAAGATGTACTAAAGCCTTCATATTGCCTGGAGATACCTGAATGTGAAAATGTGGAGGTGTCATTTTTGTAGAGAGTATGATATATACTCAATGTCATGGAACTAGGTGCATGCAGTTTTGGATCCATTAGTATTTGTAGGAGAATTGGGAGTGGAATAAAGAAAGAAATAACTTGATCCTCACTTTTATTTTTAGGAATTATCGGTGGCTGAGAGACCGCCCAAGATCAGTGATTTCTCCACATGCGGATTCTGTTTCTTATTCTAGTCGGTGCAGTGAATAAATTTTAAATGCAAAGAATCATGATCTGAACTACCTCATTTGAGAGTGTAGGATTAGACAGCTCTATTAATATTTATGCCTCCTAATGGGCTACTTGATTTTCAGAGCAAAGCTCCCAACACCATACTTTCTGGGTTATGGCTGTGGTTACTATGGATGCATAGGAACATATATACATACATACAGATACGTTCCTGGAAATGAAACACAGTGCTATAATCTCATCCTGCTGTGATCATTCGTTGTTTTCAATAGAGAATATGTTACATCGGTCGTGATTCGTAAACGGCACGGATAACTTCAAGGCTTTTAAGCTGAGCAGTATGAAATATTTTTTACAAATCTAAGCAGAAATGGAAAAAGCCCAATTTAGCCTATTACCCTGTGTTTCTGTTGGGTGTTTGTTCCAATACTCCATTTAATTATCCTAGAACTGTTCACCTACCATCAAATTTTGGAAAAGAAGAATTAATGCAACCTGTGCAGTTCCTATGGACTTCATTTAATGAACTTCTTTCTGTATACCTGTTTCAGCTTTGAAATCAATCGGAAAAGGGCAAGCTGAGACCTTTTAAAATGTGTATTTCCACAACCGATTATCAGATTCTTTTTTACTAAATACGTAATGTAGAAAATAATACCAAAGTAATGGACTTGTAGATAGTATATTGTCAAAAAAGATCGCAGTATTCTTTCTCTAAGTCTATATAAATGAAAAGTATGAAATCGAAGGTGTGAGCCTCCATCACTGCAGACTGAGCTATGTCAAAATACGTTGCGCTGCCGGTAGGCTAAACCCACACATTTCCAGACCATTACCAGGGCTCTTGGTGTCTTGAGAATGAGCGTCAAAGCCCACAGAGTGGCCTTAGTGCATATTTTGGTGTATATCAACAGTTACAAAGGGTGTATATCTTCAGTAGGCCTTTGAAAATTCATAATGAATTATCTGCCTGTAGTATATTTGTGTCAGTAGTGTCCTGCACACGTCTGAGGTTTTGTCCCCATTCACCCTTTCTGGCTTCTGGCCGAAGAGCCCTCATCTTCATTCTGGCCTCGTGAGGCCAAAATTCATCCCTGCGGTATCAGCAGGCACAAATGTAGTCCTTAATCCTGAACTCCGGTGCTGTCCACTAAGACACCAAGATTGTTCTATTTTTCTATTTCTTTTTTAAGCACTGTATTCCTGTTTTTCATTCCTCGGATACCGCTGCAGCATTTCCTATTATACTGGTAATACATGGAAGAAGATAATGAAGCAAACATTGTCTTGTACAGACCTTTTCATCCTTTCACAATCTAAAGCTGTTAGTGTCAGTTAGCAGCATTTTTCAAAGATGTGCAGTAGGTTTATGTCATATTTGAAATAAAATAAAATGCTTAAACTCTGATGTACTTTCTACAGCCCTCTTTCTGGGCGAGCCAATGCTTGACAAGGGAAGACTTTGCAGACTGCATTTTAAGACTCCAGTCATCTTAAATGCCATCAACGCTGGTCAAAGTCCTCTGTAAATGTCTGGTTGTTCAGGCTCTGAGCTCTTGCTGACCACACCGCTGTCGCGCTGTCACTGCTTTGTTCATGTACCTTGACAGTGCTTATAGCTCTAGCAGGTCTTAAATTCTGATCCAATTCCATTCCTTGTCCATTATTTTACTGCTTGCTTTTCATTTTCTACGTCCTCCCACACACAGGCTTTAAAATAGTACTGTTACCCTGATAATACCAAGTCAGATAAAACTGGTTTGTGCTCCTTCCCCTGGCCTCTCTCGGGTTGGACCAGTTGTACTCAGGAAACAACTGGGAGATGGTTTTCCTTCCAATCTGCTAGTTTCTAATTTATCATTTAAAGCCAGAATGGACAAACATTATAAAAAATAGCTCCATAAGTATATTTGTGCATTTTCAGGAGGAACATTTGCGTAACTAGTATGACTTTTGGATAACTATAATTTTCTGCTTGCCTTTTTTTGTCATTTTTCCCCCCTGTATTGTATTATTATTCCTTTGCTCTTCTCTGTGTTCATGCTCTTCATTTCTTTGTTTCCTTATAATACACACGGATACAAATATTTTTAGTATTCTTTGCATATTTTTTGAAGCTTGAAACACGATGCTTACATGTGTCAAACCATTCTTAAGGATCATCTCAATTATAATGTTAATAATCTGCTTATAACTTGAATATTGCTCCAGTATAAACTCATTTTTTTCACATTCTTTTCACTTATAATTCTTTAGTCCTCCTCATTTTTACTTACTTTATGCCGTCAAATTTACATTTCTTCTCTACTTTGATATGTATAGTATTATTAATTATACTCTGCATTCAGAACCCAGCTGCTTTAATGAGCTTAACATAAATAAGATTTGTTTTTGGGATATCAAACCATTTCCTTCTGTTTTAATATTAATATCTCTTATTTTACTTTCTCATGCTTGCAATAATGAAGATTTATCCTAAAAAGAAGCAGCAGTGAACAATACAAGGCTAAGCCATGTTTCCACCTATATACCAACACGTTACTGGGACCAGAGCGGTCTCTGGCCAGAATCAGAGCTGCTCAGGGCTGCTCCGAGTGAATACAGAAATTGCAAGACACGTGGAAATGGCACAGTGCAGGTGCTGCAACCGATTTGCCCTTCCAGAGTTTTGCCAAAGTGTTTTGAAACGTTTCAGCAGCACCGGTAAATCATGTTGCTAATCCCTCTGCTGTGGGAATTCTTTTAATATCCCTTTATGATAGCAGAGCAGGAAGCAGAATCTGCCCTGCAAGAGTTTTCTATATGCTTTTCACTGAGGGTGGCTTTTGCCTTTCCTATTCATACTAATAGTACAGTAAATGCATAGGAAGTTTAGTCTTAGGAATGTGTTTGAAGAGAAGGAAAATGACTTGGCTGAAGAACTTCTGGTTCTTCAGCTGATAAAGCTCTGGAAGAAGTTGCTTTATTGAAATACCATTGCCATGTAAAGGTCTGTCCACCAAAGGGGATGGAGAGAGGATAAATCTTCTGCAGGCTTTCCGTGTTAGCAGGGCTCTAGCCAGCAGATTCGACCAAAAAGACACATTTTGGGAGAAGTTCATAGCCAGTATGACTGGTAAGCTTTAGCAGCAGCCGTGCTGGAGTGCAGTGCCCCGAAGGAAGGCTCGCAGTCCCGTGGCAGCTCTCAGGGACTCCTCCACACATGGGCCTTTTCCCAACTATTTTATGGTGGTCCAGGATCTGACCCTTTATGTGGCAGAAGAATCAGAATACAGTTCGTTTGCTGTTGTGGGCGCTATTCACATCTTCTTTCTTTCAGTGGTCATTGACAGCTCTATGTCTTGTGAGATGCCGATTTATCACACAGGATTATTAGGTTTGGGCTATATTAATGCCAGTGGTTTTGGATCAGGCTCTGCAGGGGCGAAATACGGAGGTGTCTCAGTGGGATTTAATAGCTGTTTAAATAATTTTAGTCTTTATATTATATTATAATGTGTGGAAAATCATATATATAGCATATATATAGAGAGATAATTTAGTAACGCCGAATCTATAGGAGAGAGGCAGTCACTTATTTGTATTTGTTTTCTGGAAAGCTTCCATTTGTTAAATTTCACCCTTTTTGTAAAGGCCTTCTTTAATTATTAGCTGAAAATCAGGTATTTATGTAATTACCATAATTATATCTACACATCTAGTGTACTTGCAATTATTTCATTAAAAATTGTAATTATTATACAATTATAGGGGATAATGACGTCCTTGTAACATGTTGCAGAAGCCCTAATTAAATGGTGGCATAAATGAATTGGAAGTGATTTTGAAGTTTTGAATATTGTTTTATCAGAAATATCAGAAGTGATTCATCCACATTATGAACTGGCAGTGAAACCCCTCCAAAGTTATTTTGAGAAAAGATTTCATAGAGCTCATGGAAAAGGATTTGTCTCTATTGCCTTTCTTTCTCCACTTTCTGTTCTCTATAATCTCACACCTAAGAACTCTCTGCAGATCTTTAATGAAAACGTGCATTGTGTAAGGAGAAGATTGCTAAGCTTGCTGAATCTTTCTAGAAGGCTCAGCCCGGAGCAAGTAGGATCTACACGCAAGCATAGTCTGTACTTACGCATCCTTCTTCTATACAGAGGGAAAAACCTATCCAACAGTTGGTTCAAGATGGTGAAAAAGCTCCACTAAATACAAGGAGGTTTTCATTACATGCTGAATTTGGTTTTCATTATGCGCTGAGTTTTGATGNGCTCCACTAAATACAAGGAGGTTTTCATTATGCACTGAGTTTCGATAATCTGCTTATACATTAGAATGTCCACATAATGCAACTCCAGGTGCTGGGGACAGAGAGATAATGTTCCTCTTGTAGCACCAGTCCATGCGATGCTCCAAGCACAGGAGGTGGACAAAGCCGCGTAGATACAGAGGAACCGTATGGAGAGTCTCACTTTCTCTCCTCCAGAGTGGGTGAGGAATGACAGGCAAAGATAACATATGCCAGAATCTACCAAAACCTCAGGATCACAGATTTCTCGTCCTCTTTCATGTCAACTTTCTGTAGTGTACAGATGATCTCTCTTCTCTCCCTTCAGTTAATTTTAAAAGTCACTGAGAATGGCAGTGAGGCATATATAATTTTTAGACTTATTTTATCATTCCGTTTTTTTTTTTAAAATCTAATACAGTGTGTTCTTAAGCGATGGGTGTATAATGGTGTACCTATGACATGACTGGCAGCCATGCAGCCACCCCTTACCATGACATCCGCCTCGCTTTTGCTTCTAAAGAGAGCACCCCGCTGTCGGGCTGAGGCTCTGGGCAGGCTGGAGCTAGGTACCAACCAGCTGGAGGGGCCTCCCATCTCTCTTGCACCCGGCTGCTACCTCCCACCTACCAGCTGGGGCTCCTCCTCCAGTCTTTGCTCCCAGTTTTGTTAGGGGAATGACTCATGCACATTCTTCTCAGACACTTCAGACTCGTTCAGGCAGGTTAGGCAAACCTTCTGTTTAATTCACTTAATTCACGTCAGCTCATTTTTGCTCAAGCCTGATTAAGGAGGGTTTGGAGGATCTACTCTCATGCAGAATTTTAATGTCCCACTGAAGCATGAGAACAAAGCTCCAAGAGGCGGGAGGGTCTGGAGGTAGCAATAATGTCTTACTGTGCCCCAAGCTGAAGAATGACCATCCATCCATGGCCTGGAGAAGAGGTCCATGGTTCTACCATCTTGCATTAAGGTTCCTTGCTGAGGCAGCCAACACAAGAACTGATTTGCTCTTACGGTTGTGGTGGTTTTCTAAGGACTTGCTGCCTTTTAACCAGAAGCTGAGCACCACCATTGTTGTCAACCTCCCTTCCAGTGCCCTGGCAGGGATTGTTTTAGTTTCTGCCAACACTACTCTTTGCGTTTCAGTCTTTAATATATGAGTATTAACGTAGCGAAGAGGCAAATGGAACATACCATTCACCAGCCGGATCTAGCTGAACCAATGAGAATTTAGTCTCTGAGAATCCTCATTCCCAAAGCAATAGTTTTAACGAGATGGACCCAGCAGTAAGGGAATACGAAGCATGCATCTATCTATGCATATGTGTATACATATACAGTCACAAACAGATTTGAAAGCTCAAAGGAAAGCTAGTACAATTTGTCCTATTTGATTGCAAAATTGATATTGATTCATATGTTTTCATATTTATTTTAAAGTGCCAAAAAGGATTTGGAGTTGTTTTTTTTTTTAAAATCTGAACTTAGTTGCTGAAAGCCAGATCTAAGACACTTATGTGAGCCAAAGGGAATATTTTGCACATTTACGTACTCCAAGACTGCTTTTGTTAATGATAGCGCCTCATGATCTATATAGCACTTTGGATCCGTGAAACATTGCTGTATGTGGCTGTTGTAGAGACAGGTTTACTTTGGGAAATTTCACAAGAAATCATCAGGCTCTAAACCTAGATTTTTAAAATCTTAGTCCTTTCCCTGTTTCTCTGTGATGCTAAACTCTGACGAAGTACCCCCTCTGTTTGAATCAATTAACTGCTGCGCTATGTGGAACAGGAAAGAGAATTAAGTTTGTTTTCTACACTTTTCAGTCATTAACTGAGCCGTTCGTTAATGACAAATGGCTTACTTTTGCTGGAAACAATAACTTTTGAAACAAAAAATAATTGCTATACTTAAGTGCCGAAGCACCTGCAGTCTCTTTTATATGAAGTCTCACATAAAGGAAGAAACAAAAGCTGCATCGATTGTCTTTTCTTTGAAGTGCCATGAAACCCTTGATTAACCGGCAATTCTTGCTGTGCTGCAGTTGCAATTCTTTAAGTGTTGAAGGTATTACCTGCCCGAAAGCACATTATGATGCCGGGTCATGGGAAATGGGTGCTTGAGTTTTATAGAGACACGGATGATTGCTGAAGAGGTCACGGTAAAGGTGTCCGCCCCCACCCCCCCTCCCCGGCCCCGAATCTGGGCCTGTTAGCAGAAATCCCTCGCGTCCCCTTCTGCGGGCGTTACGTCCCGTGTCGTTCACAGGCGTGAAGGAGAACATCATTGCCCCTTGAACTGTGAAACAGTCATGTGTTGTCGACAGGCTGGTTTCGTTTCTCTTCCTGACGGCTTTGAAGGGTGGCTGCCGGGACGCGGCTGGGCAGGAGAGGGCCGACGGCTGGCGGAGGTGAGGCGGGAGGCAGCGGGTGAGCCGGGGGCGGCAGGAAGGGGATCTGACAGCAAAGGCGGCTCCTCACACACCGGTCGGAGCAGGTGTACGCTGCCAGGCACTGGGCAGCCCAAGCGCACAAAGAGGATGAAAAGGCTCTTTCCCTTTAGGCAAAATAAGACGGAGAAGGCGGCAGCGCACGATTCCGCCCTGCCGTTTTAAGTGGCAGAAACTATTTTTCTCCCCGGAGCTTGCTAACATATATTAGTTGCTGTTTTTCTGCCCAGAGCTTTGACGTACTCAACTACAAGCTAGTTTGGCTGAGGATCAGCACGGCAAACGAGCAGCAGTCAAACGAGAGAGGAAGAAACAAAAGATTTACCGGGAGTGCTCCACATCCCCTTCCACGCTTGACATTTGCACTGGGCAAGCGGTCTGGCCGTCACCCCTCGGCCGGTACTTGGGCATCTGTTGGAGGATGTGTCGCGAAATAGGTTTGACCTGAGGCAGAGCAAAAGCTAGGCCTTAATATTGCTCGATTAAAAATAGATAAACTCAGCAGCAAGTCGGATTTTGGCCTGTTGTTTGCATTATGAATGTTCTTCTAAATGCTGTCACTTCCTTAAAGAAATACCGTGGTTCCTTTTGAATTTTAAGTGACTTTGGATTGAAATTCTGTGTGAGTGATTATCTGGCTCAGTGAACGCTGTTGTTATTATTAGCAATTTGGGGTGTTAACCTCTTCACTGCTGAAATCTCAAAGTGCAGCGTGCCGTTGTACCGGCACTCGGGAGCTGGAAAGGTTAAGAAGCCATTGAAACACATTCAGGAAATGTCATAATTTTCGGGCTGATGAAGTGCTAGCCTGGAAAAGAACAAAAAAAACCCGATGATAATAATAATTACATTTACTTTATGCTTGCGAAGAAGACAGTTTGAAGGAGAGCGGGCCATAGACAGTAGCTCGTTTTTGGGTCTGCCCCCATTAGTTATGTCACGTTCCCGCTTTCCTTCTGTAACCCCAGAAATGTGCTGTGCAAATGGAGCCGGGTTGCAGGGGGAGGATCTGACACAAAGCCAAATGTCCCTTTCCAGTCGTTCTGGACCTCGCTAGCCTTTTCCCTTTCCCTCCCTCCTCCCCTGGCTAAGGAGCATCTGGCCCTCTCCCTCTGGTGAACTTGTGTGACTCTATTTCAAGTATAGATTTAGTTATTAAATCTGGAGATAAAGTATGGATCTGTTCCACTAATCAGATACCGCAGTGATTAGAGCCATAGAAGTACTTGGAGAGATCAATTAGATTAGATTATCAAATCATTATAAGCAAACTCTTAAAGACAAAGCAATAGAAAGTAATCTTGTGTCACTGTATTTCTTTAGAGAATATTTACGCTCTCTTATTGTTTGTTTGCCTCTGTTTTATTTACATGTGTTAAGACCACAGTGGCACTGAGCTTTCACGCTCAGAACTGGGCTGGAGGACGGAATAAACCAGTTTCTATAGTAAAACTCTCTCTGTGGTGCTGGTCATAGGCTAAAACACATTATTGCTTGTACTCCAGGTGAAATAAATACATGCACGTGGAAATCTTACTTTATAAAGCAGTTGGGCAGTTTCTTGGGGGAGCCCATTTCAGATCTCTGGGGTTAGGCAGGAAACCTTCCCTTCTCTCGCCAGCCTTTTATTAGCTCTCTTATCTCATTCTGTATTTATTATTTTGGCTGTGTAATCTTATTTTGACTACTTTTATTGCATAAACCCAGTGTTAGGAACCACCGCTAGCTAATTCAGATAAAGGTTTGTGATTCATTCTTTAGCTGTTTGTTTTCAGGGTTCCTGTGAAAATGGTTTTCCAGTGTATAATAGCCATTCATGTCAGTCCTAAGCCTTGAAGTTGTGCTTGCAGTGTTGTTTTCTTAACATGTGTGCATATATGAGCTTTTCTTTATTAATATATATTTTAGTAAATACTCCAGCTAATGCTAATATAGTGTTTTCATGAGAGAATTGGCAGAATAGTATACATCAAAGGCAACAATTAGCGTATTTTCATTTGACTTGTTCATCCTATTAGGTTGTTAAATTTTGCATAGAAAATCATTAGCATGTTTAATTTGGGAAGGAAGCTCTTGGAAGAGGAGTTGTGGACGTAAATCAATCAGCGAGGAGGCTCTCATACAGTATTACAAGAGCAGCTAGAGCTCTCCAATATTTTCCCATATTGTTAACCGTAAATGCAAAGAGGCGAAAAGACTGCAGATTATCACTGATTTAGGAGTTGACAAAAAAAAAATCTTCCGATGGCTTTGTCTGATGTTAAAATCTAGAGCAAGACTGTATCGTTTTCTTTTCTTACTGAATACTGGCATAGAAGTACAGGTTTGCAGTTGCGGTATACCTGCTCTTTTTTAAATGAAGGTGAAGGACATCCAAATCAGGCCTGACGTAACATAGTTCATGGTTTGTTTTCTCTTCTTTCCTCAAGACTTAATTCAAGAAGTGTTGCATCGCAAGTGATGCTGCGACTGTTCTGCGTGGTGCTTGCTACTTCAGAATTAGCTGAAATTGAAAAAGTGACAGATAAAACTGCGGAGTGCCTTTTTTCCCCCATCTTTATTGGGAGCGTGTGACCCGACATTCTGGCAATTTAGAAAGAGTTATCTGGTATTAAGTAAATTCAAAGAGGTTTGGATTTTGACCAATTAAAGTCAAAGAGGAAAGGTCAGAAATCAACACCAAAATAGAACAAATATTAACTAAAGATTCCATCATAGAGCAGCTAATCAGGGCTTTTGTGTGCCCTGCTGTGCCAATATCTATTCAGAAGCTAGTCATTATGTCTCCGTTCTAAAAAAGAACTAATTTTGAAGACTTCGCTGCACTAAAATCAAGTAATTTACTGCCCTTTTTTGCTGTGTTTTTATGATGTTTTGCCTGATTAAACATTCAGCGCTAGACATAGCGGCTTCTGGTTTTGTCCCTGCACTTTTCAGGTTCAAATTTCTTTGAGTGCAGTTAATATTCTTTGGTGCCAAAGTACTTGATTGCCTTCATAAACTAGGATATTTAGTGGCAAAACTGACATAAGCGTCAGGATTACATTATTGATTATTTTGAAGGCACAAAAATCCATAAAGTCCTTTCCTTTGTGCTCCAGTGGAATGCACCTGTACCCATCTGCACTCAGTGGGTAAATTCGTGGCCACATAAAAGTCAATCATGAAATTCAAGTCAAGTGTTACAAGACCTGGCCCGAATTTCCATATCTAAAAGATGAACAAACATAGACTTAAAAATAGATACCGGGCATCTGAATGTTTTGTAGTTTTTGAAAATTGTGCCTGAGACACATAAATATCTTCTCCCTTTTTCTGTCCTTTTTTTCCTCTATTCTTATTTTCTCAAAATAATTTTTCACCTTTCTTGTATTACAGCCTTTCCTATAATAACAAATCTCTTTACCTTATTCTGCATTGTTCTGTGTTTCCTGAATTCATAGTCATTATTCTGTCTGATTTGTCTTTATTTCTTGTTTCCACCTCCATTTTTTTTTCATTTTAGAAACATTTACTACCTCTTTAGGGCTACAAAATCATGAGCTATTCATTTGCCACTATATCCTTTTTATTTTTTTTCCCTTTATACTGAAGATGGAGAAACTAGGATAAAAGAGTGGACTTTTGCAAAGTCACATACAGAGAGGGAAAGAGACCACATGGCATTGCGGAGCTGAAATTAAAACATCCCATTCTTTTTATCGCATGTTTATTTTTTGGTGGCCAGGCTGTTTATGATGCTTCTGAGCTGCTTTTATGGTTCGTGTAGCTGAAGCGATGCTTCTTGTCTTTAATTCCCGCGCAACTTAATCCTGATGTTTCCTAAGTGCAAGTATTTGTCAGCCAGTTACCCCCCATAGGGGTGAGAATCACGTCTTATCTTAGCCCGTGAAATATTTTCTGCCTCCCACTTGTCTTGCCGCCTTACAGCCTCCAAGTAGGGAAAAGGAAAGGGTTGCTGCAGCTTTTATTAATTATTTACGTGCTGTTATCAAACATTCCTAGAGTGCCGTAAATTTACAGGCTTTAGTACAAACTTGGAGAAAACAAGTTCCCTGCTCTAGAGAATTTACAGCGAAGAAAAGACAACAGAGGTGAAGATATAAAGCCAGTGGATGTAGTAAAGCAGAGCAGAATACGGGAGTTTTGATAAGAAGGGATTGCCATAATACATGGTGTGAAGGAGAAGGAGAGGCAGAGTGCCGGGATGCGTGCGCGGAGCGCCCGGAGAGGAGAAAGAGGCAGCAGTAAAAGCCAGTAACAAATAACGTACAGGGATTACAAGGAAAGCAAAAGGATTGACCTGATTTGTGTGTTTACCACTCAGCGTCTTAGCGGTGCTCTTTCAGCTCCTGAATATAATCATTTAACTCACTGGGTGGCAGAGGCAAGTGCGTGTTTCAGATGGAGACCGGCGTGATCGAATGGGTCTCTCTCTCTCTCCGCCACGGCCGGTTCATGCGGGCGCCTCAGTTAGCGGCTGTTTCCAAAAGTCCTATGCAACAATGGGAAAGGGCCCCTTCGGAGGAGTTAATGACCCTTTCAGCCCCCAGCGGAGGGCTTTCTTTGGGCCAGGGAGAGTAGCCACTCTATTTCTGTCCTTCCCAGAGGCGGCAGCGTGATGGCACAGCGCTGCATCAGATGCGCGCTGAAGCTGCTTTTTTAACTCAGTCCCTAACCTCATGCAGAACCATTATAATTTTGTCCTTTTTTTTTTTCTAATACGATTTTATTTTTAGATGCACGAAAGCATGAGCACAAAGAGAAAAAGTGTATCTAAACAACAAAGAGTAACTGGAGGTGAATAGGCTAGACTTAGCTTCCAGAAATCCACAGATGCTGACATTATTTCCCAGTGACTTTATTATGGTATTATGCACGGTGTGGTAGTGTACGTTGTGTGTTAGTGTGCGATTGTGGTGCTGTTGCTGCCATGGAGATCACCTGAAACAACAGTATATTAAATGGCGTAATATATGATAATCAGCCACAGCATAAAAATATATGCGTTGCAATAATGCAAATTGTTGCCTCGAAAAACCAAGGTGTCTGGGAGCGACACGGCCTCACCTTGTTCTCCTCAGTGCAAAGGGCTGCTCTGAACCTGACCGTGTATTCAGGCACTGCTTCTTTCCTCATCAAACGCTGTTCCTTGTGCTGCAGAGCTGCAGAGCACGTTCGGATGCTCAATCCGCGTGTATTTAAGACCCCCAGTTAAGCGCGCTCCTAAAGGAGAGCAGCTGTGGAACACGGGGCTTATCCAGGGGTAGTTCTGGGTAGGTATTAATTTAAAGACTCGCCTGGTGGCAATATTGCCCTTTGCTGTTATAGGAGCGGGATTTGCCCCATAGTTTGCTGACACTGGGAGGGTGGCTCCCAGGGACCAGAAAGCCCCTGGATGTTGCTTTGGCAGTTTAAAGTGGTTGTAAAACGTCTTTAAGTCTAGTTCTAATGTTATTATGAAATAGGCATAATTGTAGTCACTGTATGAATTCTGAGCAAGACGAATGTTTTTATGATCGTGCGATTTCGCCCTGAGCTAAAAAGGCATTGCCGTTGGCCTCCTCTACTTGCAGTTACATTTATTTGCTTGTTTAATGCAACTTTCTTTTCACTAACTTGAAGAGGGAATATTTTCAGATAATACAGGAGTGGAGCGTATGTGTCTGAGTCTGTGGACAAAAAGATCAGCCAAAAGCTATCCACGGGAACGAATACATAATCAGCAACCTTGTACTTGCCTGTTATAAGGAAATAGCATTAAAGAACAGAACATTGGACTGTAATGTGAGTTGCAGCTACTTCCCTGCCAGGGCAGCGCAATCCTCTCGGGGCTGTCGTCTATTGCAACTTGAGCGATTGCTAATTGCTTTTATGAAAGCACCAACTTCAATTACATTTTTCGCGTGTCACCTGTACAGCTTTAGATTTGCATGCGTTTAGAAAGGCATTCGTGCAACGCTGGAAAAAATTGGGAACTACAAAAATTCGATTCGCGTTTGATTCGTAGCATTAAACACGCTGAAGCCAAGGAAGGAACGGCATTGTGCCCATCGCGCTTTCAGTTTGGAAAAGTGGGGAAAAAACGCAGTGTTTCGCTAACTGTGAACACTGCCCACACCTCCTTTTGATCTTCTGGGTGCACCTGGCACCGGTGAAATGCTGTTCCGCAGCGCAGATGCTCATTATTTGTTAGCTGCTTTTGGTGCGAGAGCGCACGGATGCAGCAACAGGCCCGAAATGCCGACTCTTCAAGCAGATGTTAAGTGCTCAGTGGTTTTATAGGGAGAGCTGATGTCCCCGATAACTGACTTTTCTGAAAGTAGAGAAACCCTCAACAACGCGTTTGGGGTTCACCTTCAGCTTTGCCAAAATTCAGGTTTGGATCCAGACTGCCTGGCTTGAGCCAATGCCCCCTTCAAAGAAAAGCTAATTAAAATGACTTTTATGTCTTTCTTGGAGTCAGCACATCATTTGTTCTGGCAGCAGATGCGACAAAATTATTGTACTTATTTTAAGTTTTCTATGTTATCTTAATGGCCCAGAAATTTTTTAAAGGAGGTTCAGATTGTGTGGAATACAGTGACAACTGCATGATTGCCAGTGTTTCTTTTCAATATCCGTACTCGTTTTATGGGCTGTGGTAGGTAGGGATGAACTGCTTTATTGTTTAGCTCTCTCTTAGTGAATCAGAGTAATTTCTCACAGTAATAAACCAGAGACCTGAATTAGCAAAAATCTGATCCCTAATTGACCTTATCTTGCTGCCAGTCTGATGTAATCCAGATTCTGACGTGGTCTTGCCCTCCTTTCTTGTGAATAGTGAAAGAACGCTCATTCTCATTGATTAAAAAACTTAGTTTTCTTAAAAAAAAAAAAAAGAAAAAAGTGTTAAAAAAATATTAATATCTTTCAGGCATTTTCTCCTTTGGGAATATGTTTTATTGGTTTCCACAATTAAAACTGCCTGCAATTTTTAAAATTATTATGTTGCTGATATGACTCTGAATTCTTGGATACATCTGTGTCTTTGTGCATACGGCAGTGCCTATAGTGGTAAAATCCTTCTCAAGTGCAGTGGAGCAGCTAAAAACCTCTTGTACCTAACAGTTTTGGGAGGCAGATGTAGCTTTTCTCCCCACCCCCGCCCCCAACCCCAGCCTTTTTTTTTTAAGCAGGAAGAAACAGACTGTGTTATATATTTTTAACGAAATGGTATTCGGATTAAATAATTATAAGACAGACTTGTAGTAACCTACTGATTACTTTGTGCTTGGGAGTTACCCTTGTAGTAGCTGAAATCATAGGTAAAATGGTGATACAGAAAACACATGTTGTATTTTAAAGAACCACTTCTTGATGAAATTAAGATGAATTTTTCGGTTTTGTAAATCAAAGCGCTATAAAAATAAAAGCTAAGAGTACCTTTTATGGATTTTCAGTCCCATTAATATTTATTAAACTACAGTTCTTTAGATTTCTGTATCTCAGATACTCTGTCATGCAGTAACACAGGATTGTCTGAGACTAAAATTAACTTGGACCCACCTGAAATCAAAGGGAACTGATTTCTTCAGTTTCATTCCTCAGACTGACAGAAATGCACAAAGTAGAAAAGTCAGAGAAACATCATAATTAGATAGGAAAAGTTCTTGCTACTTTATACTTTATACTATACTTTATACTATATATAGTTTTAGGAATAAAGACGTGCAAAGTTCTTAAAAAAAAAAAGAGAACCCCCCTATTTAATCCTGTATTACCATAAAATTTGAATAGCAATCCAACACTGAGGATTACCACCCAGCCTTCAGAGATGCTTCTGCCACGCTGTAACTGTCTTCCTGGCCACAGCCTCTCTACTGCTCTGTCCCACAGTTTATGGTACTCCAGACTTTCAGAGAAAGCAAAAATTGCTCGCTTCTGCTGAGCAATTGCAAGGAGGGGGAAGGCAGAATTTCCCCACCAGCTGTAGTGGTGTTTCACGATGAGGCAAGCAGGTGTTTTGTATCAACACAAATGCATTTCTTTATTTATTTATAGTTATATATTAGTATACATTTATCTCCTAGTGGTTTCATTATGGTAATTTGAGGTATGTTGGCTGAAGTGCCTAATATAAATATTAAAAAGTAATTATACATATGATTTGGGAAAAAAAAAAGAGTGAAAAATGGACAATGATTTTCTTCATGTGTGTAAAAATGATTGAAAGGTTTGGAAATTTAATCTTCTTAAGTTTATTTTTGCTTATCTTGGGCAGAGGGGAATAGTTGATTTAGCTAATCTCAGAGCTTTTAGAGGGTCTTTTAGGGGCCAGGAAAAAATACCTCAGTTATCTACTGTGGGATCGTAGCTTTAAGTAAGAGAATAGGACTTCAGGTGTCTAAAATAATTTTTGTTCTTCATACTCTCAGAAGTTAAAATCGACTCTCTGACTGCCTTTGAGTTGATAAAATTTCTCGTTTTCCTGGCTGCTGTAGGCTTTTCCTGGCCCACATTTCTAATGTGAAAAACAACAAAGGCAGCTGGTGTATTCTGAAACTGTTTTGAAAACCAAAGCAAACTTTTCTCATCTATAACAGAGGGAAAAAAGGACGCGCCCTATTTGTTTCTTTTCTTCCTCTCTACACGTCATCTTTAAACTGACTCTGCCTCTTCATATTTCTTTTTAGAATGAGAATTTCACAAATTGCCGTGAATGTTATGGCAGAAACCCTGCAAAAAAAGCCGTCATTTAAAGTGGAAAAATCTGACAGAAGCTGAAGTAGAGGTAGCAGTAAACTGTAATGCAAAGTTAAAGACTAGAGCGGAGCGCAGCCTCCTTCTTTGAACTATAACCATATTTACACTCCCAAAACAATTAATAATTCACGATATACAACAGTCATGGAACATACTGTGTTGACGACGTAGAGCTGTGTTATTTTTTTTTCTTTATTATTTTTCCCAAAAGCAACCCCTTTCATCCCAGGGTGCTTTGAGAAGTGGTTTTCCCTCGCGGCAGATTCGCTAACACCCCGTCCCGCCGTGGCTGGGCCGCGGGTGCCGGATGGTGCCCTGTCGTGGCCGTGGCTCCTGTTTGCCTTCCGATCACGGCACACGGCTTCTCCCCAGATTTATTACAGGTACTGACGGCCGCTGTTCCCACAGATAGAATTTCTATACCCATTTGCTTGTTTTTCTTAGTTTCTCTTAATTTAAGTTCGAGCAGTTGACATAATCTATGCTGGTATCAGCTTCAGGCTGAATTTTGTGGCAGAAGCTCAGTGAAGACCTCGTTGCTGTTGGCCAAGAGAAGGTTTAAGAGAAGTGCACTGTTTCCTCTTGCAAAGAAAGTTGTTGCAGCTGTTTGATGGAGGAGCTGTGTTCCCCCTTGCTCCAAAGCAGGCATGGGGTAGATGTGAGCATGTAATTATGAGACTGTAGACTGTTTCATAAGGCATTTGCATAAGAAGCCAAATTAGATTAGTTTAACTTAATTCTGGTGTTTCCTAACCTCCCAGTCTTTGACTCAGCAACCTTAATGTTATTTTAATATAGTTTCTTGAGATTAACACAGACAAAGAGTCCCCATAGGTCCTATAAATTTGATAATCACATGGAAAATCTAACAGGAGACGTTTCTGAGAAAGAACAGGAAAAGGCATGGTCGTATGGAAAGGAGGAGACATTTCTTTGTGGTGGCTTTCAGAAAAACTCCTGTAAACTACCACGAAAAGAGGGTGAAATCTTCATCCCTTTGAAATCAAAGGGATTTATTTGACAGTTTATGTGATTAGCACAGAAAAGATATCTGCTGCAGTAGAGGCAGAAGGATTTTTTTAAGAAGCCTTTAAAGTGGCATAGTGAACTATTCAATTCCGTAGATTTCTATAGTAATATTCTGTAGGATCCCATCGTGTTTCTCACAGCAGAAAATTCACTTTTAAAGTATGCTTATTTGCATTATTTGTAATCCAAAGATAAAATTCAGACTGTTTCTTTCCAAATCATTTTCCTGTGTTAGTCGTTGCCTGAATGGTTCTGTGTGTTAACTTAAATTCTGGGGTGGCGTACTGGGGGAGAGGTAGTTACATTTCCTTACAGATTATATTAACATTGGATTAAGAAAGCCACAATAAGAATTATCTACTTGATCTTCCACAATTAAGCATTAGTCTGGTTTAATGCTTTAAAGTATCAGACAATACAGCAGTGCAAGTTCTAATTAGCATCGTAGCTAATGCATATATTGATGTTCGTGTGAAATAAACATGCCAGAGAGCATAATACATGTATTATTTCAATGCTTGTGGGGGTTTATTGTGATAGTAATTATAAATCAGAATGACTAAAGAGTTGTGTAGATGTTCTTCTTATTAATTAAAGCCAAATAAGCTGATAAATTGTTTTTTTCCTCCATTATAAGACTAGAAGGTTGGAAATTACTTGCTGCCCTCACCTTGCCCCCTATTTGAGATTACAGAAAAAAATACCTTGAGCTACTTCGATTTGCCTCTTTTTTTCCCAAATTTTTGCCTTCATTTTTTCAAGGCGTTTTCAGCAATTGCAAAGCTCAGAAATATATTAGCTGAAATTTTCATGTAGCCTTTGGCTTCGGAAGGCTTAAGGAATGACATGGAATATGGTGAGATTTGTGCTGTACAAAGAAAGACGTGCGAGCATTAGTGTGACGGTGGTCATCTGTCACCGCGCGGGTACGGCTTTTCCTGGCCCCATGATGGCCCTCGGGTTTCATCCAGCTTTTGGGGGTGACACAGAAGGAAAGGTGCATCCGCTGTTCCCCCAGGGGATTTTTAAAGGGTTTGTTACATTTTCATGAGTGTCTGGCCCTGAGTGGAGACCCCCCCCAGTGATGGGGAGGCAGTGGGTATCTCCTCAGCGTGACTGCCCGAGTCCCTGCCTGGACAGGTTTATTGCAGCGACTACTTCTCTCTCACCTCAGCCAGAGAAATAGTTGCTCATATCGCAGGTCATATTAGACGAGCATCCCCCTTTGGCTGTAAAACCTCCGTCCTTTCCTCCTCTCGCTCCCTCTCTTCCCTTCCCCCAGCAAAAGGCACATCCTACGGCAGCAGAACCGGCAGCGCGATTTCAAGTACAGAGCTGAACAAGGAAGAAAGGAGGTTAAAAGCCCTTAAAACATATGGCATGCTTTGGCTTAATAGGAAGTAGGTGGCAATCTCCACAGGGATGCAGCATGTTTTTTTGAAGCATTTCTTTCCCAAATACCTTTTTATGATTTTTCCAGCGTAGCCGTGCAGTAAGTGAATGTAACTAGAATATATGCCGCGGCGTAATGTGCGCCTTCTGTAAATGTGACAGTGATGAGTTTGACGGAAGAGGAGGTGGCAACCAAAACAAAGACAAAAAGTGCTGTAAGGACTATGTAGAAATTAAATGCAGGTGCCATTTAGGGTATTGCTGTAGAGCCTGCTGACACTGTTTACTTCCCTGCTGAGGTAGAAATCTTTCTCCGCTAAAAGCCTTCACAAGAGCGCTGAGGATATCCCTGTGCAGCAGTGTATTACAGGACACACATTTGAGAGGAAAACTGTTAAAGCCACCTCTTAGTTTTATTGAATTATTACTGCTCTGAGAAAAAAATATACTTTAGGCAAAACCCAGCTGTTAAACGTAGCGCTTTTGGAGCGAGCATGTTTACTTCAGCGTGGCATTTAAAATGTATTTATCCCCAAATCAAACAGCAAAAACTACAGCGCTGGATGCAAGAAGCAGATTTACGGATCTGGGTTACTTCTCCTGCAGGAGCTGGCTCTGAGGGCACTTTTCCTCAGCACGCAGAGAGCGGCTACGGCCGACCCAGCGAGCGGTTAGACCAAGGGGGAAGGCAGGGGGTCTCTGCCCCCCCCAGTGCAGCCGCAGCCGGTGTCTGAGCTCGCCAGGGCTGGGGGAGCACCGCAGGGGCACTGGCCACGGGGTAAATTACAGGTTAGAGATGGCTGAGTGGCTGATTTCCATCTCTCCTCTCTTTCTCCTTCTCTCCCTCCCCATTCTCTCTCTCCCCCTCTGAAGTGTACATTACTGACGCTGATGTGGGATCACAGAGCCTTGAGCATCCGGTGGCAGTTCGTGGAGCACTACGGCTATTTATTTTTCTTTTATTACAGAAAAAAAAAAAAGGACTCTCATTTCCCTACATTCAGTCTGTCTGTACACAGCTTCTCTTCCTCGGGATACAAAGGTAGGACGTGGAAGTGTGTTCCTATAAAAAGTAGGTAGAAATTTGAACCATTGTCTAGAAGCCCTCACAATATTGTGACTGCTGTGGCAGGTGAATAATGAGCCAGTATGCCGGGCTTCCAGCTAAATGGGGCTTTGTCCTGGCTACGCGGCAAAGACATCCAGAAGAATGCAGAGCGGTTTTCCAGTATACAATGAATCACTCAGTGAGGCCGAATGACACTCTCGGAACGCTCGTCCCAGATATTACAGCTGTTGAAGGAAGCTGCTTATGAAACAAGGCTAGGCTCAGTCGCTGCGTGACCTTACAGTTCCTGTGCTGTAGGAAATAGTTGGGGTGACTGTCTGAAGGAATAGCATTGCTTTGAAACCCATAAAGCTCTGCAAATGGAATTACCGGAGTGCTAGAAAGAGACTACTTTGGGACCTACCCTGGTAGGATGGATGCTGAAAGCAGTGTGGTACCCATTTGGGTAGATTGCACAAACTTCATGAGAGCGAGGGGTATTTAATTCCGAACCTGGGCAAAACAAAGGAAAGCAATACCAGGAAATGGGAGATTTGTCTCTTCCCAGCCGGGAAATCTATCGCAGCTGTAATGTACTTGGTGAAATGGACTTTTCCTTGCACGCTCAGCTTCTGCTACAGAGGGAGCTGTGTCAGTATTTAGGTATATAAGTGGGAATTCAGGATGTTTTGCAAAGCAAAACAGATAGTTTCATTGGTGTGCACCTAAAAATAATCTCCTCACTGGCTTTACTATGTGGAAGAGTTCTAGGTGGTGTTGCTGTGACTGCTGTAGTGTGGTGAAATACTGTAACCTAGCTGTTAAACCTGCTTTCTCCATTTCCATGATCAGTAACGTAAGCTATAGTTTATATTGCCCTGTATAAGCTCTCAGAATAGTCTGTGAGCAGCAATGGCACTCCTATGCATTAGCGTCATGGGAATATATTATTTAGAGTTTATACTTGCCTTCAATTTCCATCTATTTTTTTCCTTGAAAATTTCATGCGTTTCAAAAGTAGCTGCAGTCATAGGTAAGACCATACTCCAGCTAGATTTGGAAAAAAGGTTTAATTTGTACACCTATCCACTGCTGCATCACTTTCTTTACTTCATAGATAATCAGTTTCTTAGTGTTGATAATATACATTATTAACGTTCAGTTTCATTTTAATGAATTTCTGCTAAGAGAGATTATGTCCCAGTGATTCACAGTATTTATATACCTGCCTAAGTCAGAAAGCAGGAGACTCTGCCACCGAGGGAATTACGCTTGTCCACAGCCTTTTTAATGAAGAACTGTTTACCTGTAAAGCAATGTGAATATATAATTCCTATGCAGACACTTTGGGACAAACCCCAAAATTAATGGTACAAGCATACGATCATTCGTTAGGTCTGTGCTAATCACATATGAGCAGTTTCTGATAATTAGAAATTATTGTGTGTGTCAGTAGCCGAGCGAGGTCTTGCACTTTCTTTCTGCCCTCGGGATTTCAACATAGTGTACCCTGCAATCATTTCCCTCGTCCATGCTTTGGTTTTCATCTATCACTGAACAGTTCAGTTTCTTTTTTGTTTGTTTGTTTTGCTTTTACTTAAGATACAAATTTCCTGCGATCCTGAGGCCAGAGTGGGATAAATCAGATACACATGCACAAACAAAACGGAGATCAAGATGGCATTAGCTGGGAAAAAGATATACGCGTACACAAACTGTTGCATGTTACTTCCTCTAGTGTGGAAATCTGTGCCCATTTAATGGCCTATTACTGTGTGTGCGCTATACAATATCAAAACTGCGCATGAGTGTTCGTTAGGGAAACAAATCTGGGGGTACCTACTGTCACCCCCTGGAGATTTGGGCTGTTCTGCCTATCCCCGGCTGCTCTCCAGAGGGACACAGATCTCCCCGAGGTCCTGTGTCCTCTTCCCGTCTCTGCAAATGTCCTGGGTGCCCTGCGGTCTCTAACCAGGTGCAACGTGTTCCTATTTCGGCAGCTGATCCATCGCAGGATCCCCGTGTTTCTTGAGCTGTGACACCTGGCACCGAACCTTTCATTCCTTCTGCCCTCAAAGCAGTGACATCGAGACAGTATCGCATGTGAAACTGGGAGAATTTTCTTCTCCCGTTCCTTGGTCCCCTCCTGTGTGGCAATCAGGGTTCTTTGGAGACATTTCAGGTTGACTCGGTTGCTCTTTCAGCGCTGTATTGGAATAGCTTCATTACAGTCAATGGAACTATTCCATTGAGTAACTTATTCAGCAGGGTGAGAAAGAAGCTCACAATATGGCCATAATAATAGGCCCGATTTTGTCTTCTTTAAATGCACAAAATTCCCCATTGACTTCAGTGTAAAAGGAAACGGGGATATCAGGCCTAATGCTCTCTGTCTAAATATAATTCTACCTTATGTCTTTGACCTCTATTTTTAGAAAAAAAATCACTTTTAAAGGAAAGTCCAGAGATACGGGAGCATTTATATATTTATATAGGGGGAAAAATGAAATCACTTCTGTTCTTCTGTCTGGGTGCTGCAGCATTATAATGTGCCTGCCAAACCCGATGTGTAGCTTGGCCTTCAAGTTAGACAGCAAAGCCGTAAATGAACAAAAGACACAACAAAAGCCTTGTTTGAAGTACAGCAGGAGAACGTGGGGGCCTGGAATTACGTTTAAGGACACCAGACTCTTTATTTGTCTTTTAAGTTACGTTTTAAAAAGATTCAGACGGGACAGAGTTAAATCTTGGCCCAAAATGAACAAGGTCATCTGTAGGTTTTTTTTATATTACAGAAGGTACGGCATGTACTGTTACATGTATTTGCAATGTCCAAGAATCGGTACTGGAAAGACTCCAAGTTTCATTTTGCCTAGACTAAAGCAACAGTTTACAACTGTTGTTCTGTGATTTTTTTTCCCCCCGCATTTAGCTGAATACAACGATAAAATCTATCTGCAGAGAATATTCCCCTGACAAGAATTGCAATGTAAAAATAAAACAGCAGATGGCACCCGGGAGCATTAGTGGGAGTGCTACAATCTGAGCCTGCCGTGAAAATGGTGCTGGAATTGGTTTAAAAGAAATAAAGCAACAATCTCCTCTTCTTCTTCCTCCGCTTCTCCTAACGGTGAGCGTGTTTAGACCCAAGATATCTCTTATTTACTTGTCTCTTGCAATCCTTGGAGCCTTCTGGAAGAGTCTTGGATACTTTTCAAAAGAATTGTACTCAGTATTATATGTCTGATCTCATAACTATATAAAAATCAATAAACTTTTATTAAAAATGCCAAGATACAAAGTGAAAGAGTGTGGGCACAGACCCAGTAACTTCCTTGGCACTACAGGGATTATGTCTTTCGAAAACAACTTGCGTCAGGATCGGGATGGGACACTTCCATTCAATGACACTTGGATCATCTCTGTCTACTACGAATATCATGTCCAGCTGCAGGGACGTGATTAATAGATCAGTCATGTCATAAAAATAATTCTATAGCGATATCTTTGTATTTTCAAAATCTAATACCTTTCCCTCTTGATTGCGTAGCTGCTTCCTAGGTACTGCATGGGCAAAGCCTGCCATCCCTCTGCAATCCATTGAGACAAATTAAGCCCCATAAAGAAAACATGCCGTTTAAAAATGTGATGTATTGTTTAAAAAAATTGATTTTTAATTAAAAGTTCTTGTAAAAAGTAAACTATAAACCAGAATTGTTACTGCATAATTTATAAATTAATTATTTCCACAATCATAACGCAATTTTTATATCCCTTGCACTTTATAACCTGATTATCACAATTATCTCATTTAACGTATTGGTACATTTTACTGGAATAACCAAACTCATTACTTTTTTGTTTGACAGAGAGGAAGAGAGAGGAGAGAACCTTTTAAATTCATTTAGGATCTGGGTTCTGGTTTTGAATTCTGTTCTGTTCTTGAATTGCAGATACGGGGACAGACTATTTAGCAGGGCCCGTTGTGATAGGGCAAGGAGTAATGGTTTTAAACTAAAAAAGAGTAGATTTAGACCAGGAAGAAATTTTTTACTCTGAGGGTGGTGAGACACTGGCCCAGGTTGCCCAGAGAGATGGTAGATGCCCCATCCCTGGAAACATTCCAGGTCAGGTTGGACAGGGCTCTGAGCAACCTGATCTAGTTGAAGATGTCCCTTGCACATGGCAGGGGGGTTGGACTAGATGACCTTTAAAGGTCCCTTCCAACCCAAAATATTCTATGATTCTATGGCATAAACTGTAATAGCTGAATGTTTTTTGGTACACATTTGAGACAAAATCATACCCACAATAATATATCCGACGCCAGTTCAGATCCTGCTCTTTCACCAGTTCTGAGTGTTGACAGAAAATGGGACCTGGCTCCAAACTCTTACCCCTACACCTCAGCTTGATCCATTTCTAGAACTAAAAATATCTATAATTCAAGACATCATAGAATCATAGAATGGTTTAGGTTGGAAAGGACCTTGAAGATCATCAAATTCCAACCCCCCTGCTATGGGCAGGGACACCTCCCACCAGACCAGGTTGCCCAAGGCCACATCCAGCCTGGCCTTGAACACCTCCAGGGATGGGGCCTCAACAACCTCTCTGGGCAGTGAGAACAGATTCTGGTATGTATGTATGAATGAACATCTTGTCATAAAGGTCAAAAGAGTAGGCCATATATCAGCTAAAAATGTCCACTGTGATCAGCATCTTTTCATTACAAACAGTTTTCCAAGACCTACGTACTATAACTTCCATCATATGAGGACTGATTTTCTTTTTCCGGGAAAGAAAGCTTGTAATATGTGTCGTCTTTGATTTCTGGCAGTTCATGACGAGCATTATTGTATTCCAAAAAAGCATAACCTATGACTTCTAGGTGAAGGGGAGAGCCATGAGGAGCTGGACTGGAATGATGCTCCCTTCCTAAAAATGTAAGGGCTGAATTCTTCTGGGATCACTTTGGAGTGATTTAAGATGCATTTGAACACATCTGAGGCAACATTTTGCCTGTGGAACACTGTGTTGTTGCCAGGTGAACAGCAACACACGCGGAGCAGACCTGTAGTTCAAACAAGGCCGTGCAGTCAATAAGTGGGCCTCGGAGTTAAGCTTAAATCTCAGCACCTTCCCCGTTTCCCAGTGCTTTTGATCCACTTTATGACTTTTGGAAGGTCACTTTTAATCTTCGTTTCTCCTACCTTGTAGCAAGTTCAAATGCTTTGTAAAATCTGCTGGGGAAATGTGATGTTTGTGCAGTGTTGAGTCTATCTTAGCGTGGCATAATAATTATACTGCCAACATTTTAGCTAACAATACGTGCTGGATGCTACCCCACTGTGAGTGATTCTAGTTTTCATTGTTGTCTTATTAAATCAGCCTGTAGTTTGTACTAGAGCTAACACATGACCCAGTTTACCTTCAAGATAATAAAAGGTTCTTAGATTCTTCAGAGGAACGTACCAGATCCATTGAATAACCTATCATTATTCTGATAATGGGAAAACAATCACTTGACCTAGGAGAACTTCAGGGAGAAAGAGTAATATAGGCACTATATAGGAGCTCTGAGTTAATCAGATTAGAATCTGTTTTCTATAACTAATTTAGTAGCTGCCAATAGTATTGGACTGAGCTTCTCGCTTTCCCCATGAACCCGCATACATAAAAGCAGTGACGGCTTTCTCACACAGCCTTCACTCTATCCCCGACTACATTCACCTCCAAGGATGTTTTCCCTTATCGTGTCTTTACCTTTTTATTAAAACACTCACAGCATTGCTTTTTTTATGGTGGCGGTTGTGATGGAGACATCTATCAAATACAAAGCAGCTTCAGGCCATAGTCCCGTGTTGCACAAAGCATTGAGTAGCTCCAGTGGTGTCCACCTTAAATCACAGCAAACGCCATTGCAAATTCTTGATCCACCCATTTGCCTAACGACTGTATTGCTTAAAAGAACTTGGATGGAAAATAGTTTACTTTTACTTAAAATAATGCTGAAGTAATGAGATGTTCCAAGTTGCCTGAATGCTGCAAGTACCATTAGGCTCTTTTGGCACATGAAAGCAGAGCAATGGGAAAGCTACTTTAGAAAATCACATATGAAATGTATTCAGAAGTTATTTTTTGAAAGGTACTGCAAAAAAGCATACTTTTTATACGTTGAAGTAATAAGTGGTTCGGCAAATCCTTTGCAAACTTGTCAAAATGTCATATCCAGGTACTGGATTGGAAAATTAGTAACTGCTGAAGTGTGTGAGTGTTTAAAGGTGTCACTGTGTGTGGCAGACTGGCGGATTTTAGCTTCTGGCTTTAAGGAGAGATGTTAATCATTAGGGCTGATATTTAAAATGTCAGAAGACCTTAGCATGAAGATAAAGGATTTAATATGAGACTCTGCTGTGTCATGTTTCCTCACAGAAAAGAAGATCGGCACCTGTTCTTTTCTCTTTTTCTTTTTTAATTCAGTGCCACTGTAATAGCTGAAGCGGCATCCCAAAACCACATGAACTAGCAGAGCGTGGAGCTGTGAGGTGGAGAAACGGAGTGCTTACCTGTCCCTGGCTCTTTGGTACAGTTCCCTTTTCTTATATTCCTGTTGTAGCTCCTAGACTCTGTCATTGCAGTATCTGGGACCGTTGCACCCACCGGCATTGGCAGGGAAGCACAGCTGGAATAAGGGAACCTTAATTTATCTCTTCCATCCTCACCTGCTACGTGTCTCCTTTTCTTTGGCTTTGGATGAGGCTCTGAAAAAATAAGGGAAATTTTCTTTCACAGCAAGTTTCTTGGTGAGGATTTCGACTACCTCTGCTTAATGCTTTCTGAGACAATACTAGGTAAGCAAAGCTGCAGAATTATTTTACTTCCACAACCGGTGCTTTTAAACTACTTGGTGAGAGTGGTCTTAGTGGCTAGAAGAGTCTAAAAAGGGGTAAAGAAGAAAACTCATCTACAATTTTTTTGGTTTGGTTTTTCTTATTTCCTTTTCGTAAAAGGCTGCAAAATGTGCTCAGGTAGCTGAAGCCTTAAATTATTTGAGCTTAAGCATATAGTTTCCACTCTGTCAGGTTAATTTTCCTCATCTTGGTAAACTTAAGCAAGTTATATATGTGAATTTCTCTGCTTTGGTGTTCACTTGGGCAACCTGCTGCACTGGGACACCTGAAGGGTGGTATTTATTAAACACATCACAGATATAAAAATGATCTGTAACTATTGAATAACACGACTGTTCAGAAAGCATTTAGGCATTTTGTCGAAACGTAATTGTTACGTAGGTTTAACGATTTTAGTTAGGGCTGTGGTTTTTTCCTACCAAATTTGATTAATGGTATGAACCCGGCTATCACCAGATAAAGTTATACAAAGTCATATGAATTTTTCATTTTTAAAGATGACAGAGTTCAGAGAAAGTGTTTTGTATACCGAATAGCATTTTATATGCTAGGAAATAGACAAAAAGACAAGATTTTTTGCTTATGGCAAGGTAACATAGAGACTTTGTGGTTGGTGTTCTAGCTTTAAAAAGAGAATGGACAAAGATTGCTGTCTTGATGAATATTAATTGACATTTACCTTTCCACAATTCTATGAAACAAGCTATTTCCTAAAACCAGTAATGAATTTCAGGGCTGTTATCTTGGTACCATTGTAACGAAGACTCGAGTCTCAATCTTTTACGGATACTTCTAGCAGGCTGGGTGGTTTCATAAACAGAAAAATTACTCTTGGGATAGGGAACAAGCTACAGATCTGTCACTGGAGTTCACAGGTTAAATTCACTCTGTTTCCTAATCTAGGAGTTTCTGATGGCCTGTGAAATAAGTGGAAGGTCATCTTTGTCCTGTTTTCATTGGTTTATGCTCCACACTTACGCGCATCTGCAGCTGACATTGTTGTTAGTTAATGACTTTATTGGCAGCTGCAGTGAAGAGAAAATGAACAATCCCGGGATGCGGTCCCTGAATGTCAGTGTTAAGTTGGGACACACCAAGGTAGCAGTATTTCTGAACTTATTCAACAAGCCCAAAGCTCTGGTAACCCCAAGGGGTAACCTGATATTTTTATCAGGCAATGCACTTGTGTTCCCTTTACCCAGAGGAAGCAGGTGCATTTCTGCAAGGGGATTTGCAGGTACCTTTTAAGCTTATTCCATTTGACCCTAAAAAAGGAGGTACTTTCAGTGACTTCAAATCAGAGATACTTCCAGTTAGCTTTCCCCATTTCTTTCAGAAATCAGATCCTTCTACTTCTCTTCTTGTTGTAAGCGGCTGTTTTTTTTCTCTCTTGAGTCTCATCTCCATCACCTCCCGTAAGCTGTCACTGTACCGCAGAGAGGCAGAGCGCGGCTGAGCACCAAGGTCTCGGTGCTCCTTCCCGAAGGGCTGCGTGTAAGCGATGCGCCGCGCAGCATCTGCCATCACCCACCAGCTGAGGCATCACCGCCGTGATCCTCCTGGTTGTGACATGCAGGGTGAGTCTGAAACCTGGGGTTACTTTCAAGCCCAGGTTTCTCAGACAGTTTAAGTGTGCCGTGCCCACAGCTACCGTCTCCGTAAGGCATTTCATAGTATTCCGACCGCTGTAGATGGGGGGTTGGTTGGTTTGTTTGTTGCTTTTTCACAACATGATGCAAAGGAGATAAAAGGCATACGTTTCATTACAAAATACTTCACTTTCTGCAGTGATTTAGTGCTCAACATTATAAAATTCCATTTAAATGTGTTTAGCTTTTCTCCTGCACGCACGTGTGTTGCTTCCCATTGCTTGCTCGTAATAAAAGAAACCTGACATTATTCTTTCTCTCCTGACAGTGCACTACCTGTTTCCTTTCTCTCACTTTTTTTCACTCCTCTTATTTTGTTCTCCCAGTCATGCATTGCCACTTGCTTTCCCACTAGCTGAGAAGTGGATGGTTCAGAAGCAGAAGATACAATACGTATACTATAAAATTATTTTTACCAGGAAATTTAATGGAAAATCTCAGTAATATTTCACAAGCTACCACACACTGGAAAATAGAGCACAGTCCATAAAAAGGAATAAACATGTGATAAAGTACTTGGCATGTCGTAGTCAATACACTGATAGCAAACAGTTTTTACCCCTATGTGGAAAAAAATGATGACTAATTAGTGACACATAAAAGACAAAAGTTACTTTTCCTTCTCTCGGTGATGACAGTGGATGCTCTTGCTATGAGTTGTATTTCTCAAAGACAAGAAGATTAAGTAAAGGCGATTTCTGCATGAGCATTATCGGGATCAAAACATTCTCTATAATTTCTTGGTGTGTAAGGCAGTTTTGACAAGTATAAACCTGACAGTCAATGGTCAGAACGCATTTAATACATCTTTCATGCGCTGAAGTTAGTGGGTCTAAGGTCTCCCTGGGGTAATATGATGTAAAAGATGTTCACGGCACTAATTTACTCACAGACCATTAGCTTTCTGTAGATGCCAGACTTTAAAGACCTGTGCGCACGGAACGTACTCTTCAGACACCCATATTATACTGCAATCCTTCATTTTCTTAATGCAATTTCCTGCAGCTGTCCTGTTGGTCATATGACGTGCAATGAAGAGTAGACCTCGGAAAGTCGTAACTCTGAATAATAGGTCCTCTTATTTTGCACTAAATATTTTGAGTGTTTCATTCCTTAAGCAAAGAGGGGAGATGAAATTTTCAATATAAAAATGATTTGTTGTAGTCAGTTTTGACAAACAGTATTCTCTAGTGTCTCGGCGTTTTAAAGAAATTGGCACAGAAAAATGAAATGCTAACTATCCTTATGAAGCTTTTTTATAGTCTTTCTGTCTGTGTTTCCCAATTTTAATAAGGTACCTATAAAAAAATGAGTAACGAAGCAATATATAAACAATGCTACGAAGACAGCCTATTCTCATTAGGTCGAACACCCTGCTATTTTAGAGATAGATTTATTATGTTTTTTTTTAATGTTCTGAAGATAAGTTTTGGAGGAAATGCCAGAATCTATAGAATAATACATAATGATGAAGAATTAACGTCACATACCAAATTGTGTTGCCATTTGAATAGTATATCACGCGGCTCAGTGCCAGCAGATTTAACGGTCGCGTCAGCCATCGTTATTAGAGCATCCAAAGGGTCATCTTTCCATCCAGGCAGGGTAGTCCAATAGCTTACAGCATGCACATAATAAAAGATAATGTGTGGGATCTCTGGTGATCTTTTTGATCAAGAATCAATTAAAATAAGTTGCTGTTACTGTGACTGTTACTGTGACACTGGATATAGAGAAAGTGAGACACACTTGACAGTTACTAATTACAGCAGGCAGCGAAAAGAGCTCTGTAGAGATACGAGGACAGAAATGGCTAAATTAGTAAACTGTGTTGACACACTCGCTCAGTATTTTTTTATATGCAAGCATAGCATATTCCCAGGTCTAGTGAACCTGACAGGCGTGAGTTACTGACGCTTTATGAAAATTAAGCAGAGAATATTATTTTTTTTTTCTTTTTACAATTAGAGTAGCTCAAAACTAATTATCCTAGCAAAATGGAATGAGCAGGCTGTCCCAGCAGGGGAAACTTGCACTTGTCTGTGTTGCTGCCGGAGTTCAAAAGCAACCTCTAACTAGATGCTTTTTAACCTGGGGATGCCACCAAGAAAATGCTCCTGTTCTTTAAAGCAAATGGATGCTGACTTCTGTCCCACTCCCTCACTCCTTGTGGCGCCCAGTGGGATTTCTACATCACCTTGCTTTAGAGCAGGGATTAAAGAAATGTAAATCTGGGATAATTCTGCCCTGCTGTTTCTCACTCGCAGAGCTCTGAGCTCCCTCGGCATATGCCTTTCTTTGGGACAGTGTCCAAGAACAGCCGTGTTCAGATGCCTGGGGTGGAGGCAGGGAGCTTTATTTTGTTGGTTTGGGTTGGTTTTTTTTCCCTCCTCTTTTGATCTCTTATGGAAAGTGCCAAACGATCTTGTCATGTTCTGGGTGATTCGGTGTACGTTTCATTCGGAAATGTGTATGCCCACAGGAGGTAAACTGGTGCCTTGTACGATGGATCCTGATAAAAACCTAACCCAGCTGCATGACTGTTTTGAACCTGAATTCTGTGTGAGGATCCCAGGGTGTCGTATCTTCTGGTTTGCCAGAACATTTGTGAATATTTTTTTTTAAAATAACTCTAAGATTTTATGAATCTGAAATTGTTAGGCTTTACCACATCACGAAATTCCCCTACATTTTCTTAGCAAGCATTTTTTACAGCCTTGGACTTCTAATTGGGAAAATTGGGACTTCTTTAATGCCAGGGCTGTATTTCAGCTAATGGAAGAATCTGACACAGCACTGAGGTCAGCACTTTCTAGCATGTTTATCACACTGTTTTCAACCTCGGGTCGTGCTCAAATCTTTCTCTTCTTTCCTGTGGTCAAGACTTGCCAAATCACATCTTGTTTTCCTTCACAATCTCTCTGGAATTGGACCGTGCCTCACTTTCCTCTTCTGAGCACTTAATTTCACAGTGACATAACCCCCCTGTTTATTAATTATCTTGATCTTAGCCTCACCTTGTCTGCTGTAAGCTTATTTCTGGTGTCTTTGCGTACCATCATACCCGGGTGTCCCCAGAATGGAGGGGGACCCCACAGCGCGCACGTGCAGACCGTGCCCACCCCTCCCCTGTCTGAATGTTTGATTTCTCTCTCTCTCTGCTGGGTGAACTCCCAAGCTTGTCATTTTTTTTTTTTCTGGTCTTGTATCCTATTCCACCATGCTGTGTGAATGCAGAGTATCATGGCGCTAATGCCTTTTTCTGTCCCTTAAATAATAGCTTAAGTTTATCGCAAGGTTTATAACAAACTGGCTGCCTGTGTTAGAAGTCGTACATTTAATCAGATTTTATTTTTTTACCACTAAATTATTGACGGAATGCTCACTTATCTCACTGAGCATGAATTAGCAGCGCAGGTGTATTTACCTCAGCATTGCATAGGCTCTTCAAAAGCATTTCTTCAATACTAAGGTAACTGCTGAAAACCTCTGTATCATGTTTCCTTGGTGAAATTCGAGTGTTGCTAAAGGAGCTTTACCAGCAAGAAGGGAAGACATACACCAGTAGCGTTAATAAAAATATAAATGGTTTTCAGCCAAACGTCGTGTGCGAACTAAAGCTGAGGGTTGAATCACAGATTCATACTGTAAAAGATCAGAAGGAAACATCATAATCCAATTTGATTTTCTGTCCACAGACCTTCACCCAATCAATTCTGTGGTATAAAGCTGCTGTTTCTAACCTAGATAAACTCAAGTTATTAGGCTGTGCTGCTGTTGCAGACGGAAGACTGATTTTTTTTCTGTTCTAGGAAATGATTCTGTAATTTCTGAGGAAATAGAAAATATTTCACTAGTTGATTGTTAGATTGTTCAACAAATTGAACATGCTCTGAGCTTGAAATGTGAGATACCCCAGAAGAAACGGGTTAAGGTGGAATGCAGATGACATTAGTACAACTTGACAAGGAATTTATCTTTTTCACTTACTCTGAGCCAAAAGGAACCTAAAATCTCAGCGTGCGCTATGATTTCTGCATTAAATATGAGTCTGAGAAACTTACACTGTATGTTTCTCTGTTTCACCCAAATGGGATATAAATAAAATGCCTTTTGCTCTCTATTTTGATGTAAAGAACTCTTGCTATACATTTCCTTTTTCACTGCAACACAGCATAATCTCTCTATGTCTTGAAGTTTGCATTGTTGTGGAGTTCAGAGATAGTTTTTCCGTACGCATGTTTCCCTTTGCATTGAGTGAGCTATGACTGTGGTGTTCTCTGACATTTTCCCCTTACCGTAGAGTGTTCTGTATCTCTTCAAGGCAGTGAGCCATTCTGGGAATGATGTGACAAGACATGACAGTAAATTCCACTGAATAAAACAAATTATACACTAGAGATGTGCTGAACTGACTGAAAACAATTTGGACACCAGGGGCTATGAAAGGTGCTGAGAAGGTTGAGAGCAGTGACATTTTCTTTTGGATTTTATTCAAAGTGTTTTGATGCACAACTTGGTGTAAATGAGTGATGCTGAGTTCTTCTTTGGGCTGCCCCCCTTCAGATTCCTTGCTCTAAAGGGTGCGCACACATGGATGTGAGTCAGCTGAGCCAGTGAGTTTCTTGTAGCTGATAATGACTCATTACGATTTTGACTCATATTGGAAAATTTATGTATTCGTATTTTCAATTTGTGTTTTACTGAATAATATTTACGCAGAATAGAAATGGGTGATGTATGTGCCCAGGTTTTAATTCACAGTTGCAATCAAGCAATCACATGCCTGGGTTGCAAAACAAATTCTCAGTCAAATGCACGCTAGATGATCAGTGCAGAGATTTTGTTAAAGCTAATTTTACCTTATACAGTGATAAAGAATTTCCTGTATATTAAATGAAACAATGAAAGACACAGTTGATGTGGAAAAGTATTTAAATACACCCAGAGGAAAGAGGAAGAAATCTAGTAAATGAATTGAGGGTTATTCATGTCCTCCGACTTTGACAACAAAGAAATTTGGCTTGATTCTTCTTTTACTTCTATCAGTTTTAAATCATTGTACGTCAGCTTCTTTTGTGAGGTACTTCTGATTTGTAAGTGAGACAAAGGTAGTGAATTATTGCCAATAAACTAGAATTACCACAGTAACAAAACATAAATTTTGTTTAATGTGCCTTTAAGAATGTGAGCTGAGCGTGTCTGCTGTTGGCAATGAGTAACGGTTCATATCGTCAGGACCAGGATCCGTTTGTCTGTCTCATCTTGTCATGTAAATGTTTGAAAAAACATAGAGCAGATAATATGACAATCTGGCAGCAGTCTACACGAAGGTCTGAGAGTCAAAGGGTTCTGCATGAGAGGAGGGCGTTTGCGTGGAGTGTGCTTTCCCGGGTACCATTCGGATGACAGGCGTGGAAGCATCGCAGCCTTTGTGGAGCCAGGCGATCCTACACCCGCTGGCAACCAGTCAATCCTATTGGGAAAGGCAGCGGAAAGCAGGGGATGAAGATGTGCTACACTTTATTTGATGCATTTTCCAGTAGTATGCTGAAATTAATCCCTAGAATAATACACATTTTTTTCAAGTGACACCCAAAAAATGTCATTTGAGCTTTAGGCTGTCACCTGTTCAGAAGAAAATGTCAGTAAAGCATTTAGGCAACAGCAGATCTAGCTTTGCGAATTAGAAGAACTAAAGCTGAGTTTAATTAATATACAGAGATTTCTGCCTTGCATTGGTAGGAATCAGCAATGACCGTTAGCAAACCTGTTGAATTCCTCCCCTGAAAGTCAGATTGGAATATTGTAATTATTGTTTGAGGCTGGACGTGGCCTTGGGCAACCTGGTCTAGTGGGAGGTGTCCCTGCCCATGGCAGGGGGGTTGGAACTCGATGATCTTCAAGGTCCTTTCCAACCTCAACCATTCTATGATTCTATGATTCTATGATTCTTGCCTTCATTTGCCTCTGCATATTGGCAGGAAACTTTCCCAAGTAATGGTGGGTTTACACCAGGATTCGACCTGCCAGTCTTACTGGGGCTGTTGAGTTTGATGACAGGAATCCCATTTTGGAGGATCAGTCCAGGCTACCTGCTATTGCCTATTAACTCGGAGCTTTGATATAGATTACAATACTTCTTACAGTTACTTTCTGTCGTGTGAAATTCAGTAAAACCTACAGATTGAAATACACTCTTGGCTGCATATGCTGCAATAATATACGGGTTTTAATTGCATTTCTGAGAAAAAGTACAAACTTAAATACTTGTCTCAATGGAAATATAAAGTAGATTGCAACCTTGAATGAACTCCAAAGCCGCTGAATAGAAGATGTTCTTGGAAAATACAGAGATACTATTGTTTATGCATATTGGGCATATCGGCATATGCTCATTATGTTGGTAGTACCCAGTAGCTCCAATTATCATACTTATAGACAGATTTTCAAAGATGCATCCACGGTGCTTAAGGAGCGGCCCCAAAAGACTTATACAAGAGAACAACGCACAGTCTCCTGCTGTGGTCAGTACCAGATGCTTCATGGCATAGCCCAGCTTTTTATAGTTGGATTGTACTATCACTGATGGGTCAGTCAAATTCATCGTTCACACATAACTAACTTTACACCTTAATTTGGCATAACAAGAAGCTGCCGTAATTTATATAGCTATTGAAATTAGGGTTTTTTCTAGTCGGAATTATCAAAATCTGTTTCTTTGTCTCGGCAACAATTTTGTATGGGGTGTACGGAGAGACATATATTCCCAAAACACAGCGATTCATTTTGATTAAAATGTTCGTGTTTCTGGTTTTACTTGCGCTTGGAGAGCATCAAATTTTGTGAAGTTGGTAAAAATAATTCTGCCCCTGTATGTGCCATTTTAACAGTGCTGTGCATGTTTCCTCTCCCACGCAGCATTCTGTGAAACGATCTGTTAGTTGTGAGCAAAATTATCGGCTTTTGCAAATTAGAAACCAGATCCAGCCATCCACAAACGACAGAGAGATTTCTGAACATCTTTAACAGAGAAGACACAAAGAGAGAGTTTGTTGGGCTGTATATGTATATGTGTACATGGGTGTATATGTGTGTAGTATATGCATCCATCAAGCAAAGAACATTGTTCTAAGTAGGTGTTTGCGTACTTCTCAGGAGACTTGAAACACCAGACGCAGCACTGCATGGGGATATACTTTTTATGCCAGGAAACAAATCTATATTAGCAACTGCATAATAATCTGTAGAATATATATAATTGATTTTCTTGAAAAGACTTAAGTCACAGTGCATGATAAGCATTTTCATTACTGTAAATTAGCTATTAAAAATATTTTTTTAACAGACTAAAACTTTTTTTTTCTCTCCTATAGTTCTCGTTATCTTAGTAATGCAGTTATGGAGGTTTTTTTGTTTTGTTTTACGAGAAAGTACTTGTTTTGCATTTTTTCCAGGACTAAAAGGAAGAAATATATATTGCAAACCCTAATGACAGAATGGAAGATACATAGTCACTTTTGTGTGGCTAGTTCCAAGTGCTCTGTCTAAAGGCAATATTTAACATTTTTGTTGCCATTAGAATGTTATTTACTTAAAGATTGAATGATTTTTTCTGTTTTCTGATCATCTTGTATATCAAGTATATCTTGTATATCAAGGAACAAAGCCTTGTTCCTGGTTTTGCTAAGAAAGTGCCCATGTCACGTACTCAATTCATCCTCCTGAAGCACTTGATTCTCTTGCCCCAAGTTCGTTTGGTAACATGTTCTGCTGAATTTTAGGTTAGGGTAGCATATGTATACAGCTCATTTAAGGGTTTCTTAATAGCAAACAGCTCATAAAACACTGTTCTCAAGCTCTTCAGCATTACTTTTTTAAAAAATTAAACAAAAGCAAGAACCCCAAGTGCCAATATTAATTCACAGCGTAGTTTAGCGCCCGATATTAAATGTTAAGTGCTAATAGGGAATCTATGGAGACAGTGTCATATTTTGTAGTCTAAGTACTTTTAAGTAGCACAAGGTCTTTCAACATAATTAGTAGAGAATATCGAGCCCAGTCAGAAATATGGGATTCATCATTAAATTCAGAGGCTTCTTTATCTCTGAGAGTCTAATCCTGTGTGCAGAGACTAATTGTTAATGGCATAGGCTTTATTGCTCTCAGCTTTCCTCTATTTTAAATGGAATGGTCTGCTTTGTGAGAAATAATTAGATTTTATTGTTCTACTTGTATTGAGTCTTGTTGATAATCTTATGGTTCTACCGATTCAGATTCAGACAGCAATTAGTGATAGTGATGATGTTTCATTTTAAATCACAAAGTATTGTTATTTTTCCTCCTTTTTCCTTTTCTTGTGACAATAACACATGTAATATCTCTAACTTTTAATGGGAAAATATCAATAATTAACGTATGAAAACCACTGGGGTTTGCAATATGTAGATTTAGGAACATTGCTTCTTCTGTTGGCACATGATGTAATGATTTGTAGGACACCTCACCTGTGCCTTTGCAATCAGGAAATGTAAAGCCTCAAGGCAATGGCAGTGTGTTACATAATCATATACAATTTCCAGTGATTTACAAACTCATTGTTTGACCTTGCTTTTTTGGTTGGGTGAGTTATGATTATGCTTAAGGATTAATTATCCTTCTGGTACTCGCTCACTCTGTCCTGAAGTCTCTGGAGCAACCCCTCTCATGTTTTTCAGTTTCAGCAAATCTCAGAATTAATATAAGCTGAGGTTTCATACGAATCCAAGGGACTGTGTGTCACAGACATTTAACAGATTTGTTGCTTGTAGCTCCAGAGGCGAGAGCTTGGCACTTTTGGCATAAGTACCAAGTCTCTTGTTGACTAATGCATTTCAGAATGATTTTAGAATGAGATTCTTGTCCTGAATGCTCAGTAGGGAAGAATAACAATATGACTGAGAAGTCACTATGAGATGCATTTCTCTGTGTACAGGATGGAAGATTATATATCTTTTGTTCAGGTCTGCGTTTCACGTTCCCAAACGTGCCCCCCATGGATTTCCAGTGGTGTCTGTCAGCGCTGCACTGCGCGCACCCTCCACTCTCAGTGCCCTCTTGCTAGAACAGTTTTAAAAAAAACAGGAAAATACTTAATATTTATTTCTTTCTCATACCAAGGCAAATTCTTCAAGAATTTTTAATTGTTTCTCCTGTATTAGTAGGTCCTGACATTGATCTAACAATACCCAAAGTCTGTTTACCGATTCCTGGGTAAATTTTAATTTAGATGTATTTTCATCCTAAAGACAGAAAAGTACAAATACTTGTGGGAGTTATTTATGAAACAACTCCAAAGGGGGTTGTTCAGTCGCTGGACTTGAGGGAAGATTTTCCCTATTTTGATGACTGTACTGTAACTCAGACATTGACACCTATTTACAAATGCTTTCATTGAGTTACAACTTTCCCGGGAAGATGGGGAACATTAAAACATCACAAGCAGAGCCGTTTGTTAAAAAATAGCGGGTTCAATCATTTGAAGTGGCGACTCTATGAAATGCAGGACTCAAAGTGCATAGCAGTGGACTTGAAAATCCCTTGCCCAGCACGAACAGACTCATATTTATTTTTCCAGTGAAGTCCCTGTGTTCCCGAAGTGCTGCTTTCTCCGTGACACGGAATCATCTCAAACCCAAGGCTCTTTGGGATCCTCAAGAAAAGTGATGTTTTGTCTACCTCTCCTTAGCAGTCCTATTCAGCTAAAGCGTGGTTGATCTGATGACTGCACAGAATATAATGGCCAAATCGGGACTTCTGAAATTTATACAATATTTCAGTAGATAGAGCACTCATCCAGGCTTGCAAGACTGAAACTCTGGGCTCTTTGTAGCCTGAGGGAGATCAAATTCATACCTTTCATTTCCCATTGAAGCGCCCTAGGTATTCAGGACGGAGGGCATTGTCCATTCCAGTTCCATCTCTGTCATTCTGCAAAAAACTCCCTCCAGGTTCATGGACTGAAGAGACACAGTACATCTGCAGTTCAGTCACCACAGCAGTCACCTGGGTCAACAGAGATCTCGGTCCAGTTCTTAATCCAAGTGTGGTTTAAACAGCCATTGGGTAAAATCCTCCATGTAAAATTTATGAGCGGTCCCCAGAAAGAGGGATCAGCACCCAACCCCCTTGTTCTTGCTTGTTGTAACGAGATGTCCTGACCCCCAGATCACAGATTATTCTGCCCCTCTTTGGTTCTGGCTCATTTTAACATTGAGATGTTTTCCACACAGTCGTGGAGCGGAGAGAGTATTTCTGGTGGAGAGCAGGTGGCTGGAGTGCTACACAAATGGGCAAAAGACGCGAGTTCGAACCCTTTCATGCTGAGAAGGATGTGGAACATTTACCTCTTTTTCTCAATAGTGTATAAAAGAAAAGTGACTCGTATTGCTTCCTTCCATTATGCTTTTTTTTTTTAATAGGAATGACCCTCGCTCACTTTTTTGAAAAGAATGATTTAGGTGCATAAATGTAGTAGTAGAGGATTATTTTGGGACTGGCTGTAGCAATTTAAGAAGTAACCACTACGCTGCCTTTTTGTGTTGCTGCCTTTTCCCTGCGAGTGATTACCGCCTCCAAAGCAGACATTCTTACTCCCTGTCGATCCCCAGCCAGCCAGGTTAGCCTGAACCAGCATTAAAGGTGATTTAAACCAATCTGTTTGACTTGTTATTGAACCGGGCTTGAAACATTCACCCAGCCCGACAATGGGGCTCTGCTTTGTGAACGGCAGCATCTTACAGAGGAGGACAGACAGTGCGGAGCGTTAACTTCTTGCAGTGCTTCGGCGAGGTGCCCGGAGCCCGTCTGCTGGCTCCCGAAATCCCAGAGGATGGCGGTACTCGGAATTCCTGTCTGATGCTGGCAGCTGGGAGCGAGGCACCTGAGCCTTACAGGGAGGTGGGATTTACGGCACTCATCGCTTTGGCATTCCCCGTTGGCTATTCCAGTGTGTTGGCCATTGTGAATCCCTCCCAGAATGCCTGATGTCCCCACGTGTGCTACCAGAAGATACCTCTTAAAACGCCACAGGTTGCAGTTTGGAAGTCAGGTGCTTAGAAGTTAGGTAGTTACCTGAGCAGTGGAGCGTGGAAGCGCCGAGATCTTTCTGTATATTCAACTCCTCCTGTTCTTTCTCTCATTTACTGCATTTATCATACACTAGTAAAAACAAAGAGGAAAAAAAAAAGGACCAAACAAATAGGGTTGTTCTATCCCACCAGTATGATAGAACAGTTAAATTAATGGCTAAATCTAATTAGGAAATGAAAAATTACAGCTTGTCTGCTGCCAATACTAAAGCCAATGGACTGTGAGATAGAGCTACGGTTACACTACAAAATTATCTCACCATTGTTGAATCTTAAGGTGGCTTTGCTGCCTGCACTTGGAAATAAAATAATCCTAGCAATTATGGTTTGTAATTTGTGAGTGGTTTGAAATGTAGTGGCTTTTACTATAATAAATGGATTATTGTATGTTGACAAAGTACAGGTTTAATTAACAGTGACAGATAAAGCTTTTGCATTTAGAAGCTGTTTATATTAAAAATTACCTGATAAAAAGGGGTTTTTTTAAGCATTCTAAGTACTCAGTTATGCGTTACCATCTTGATCTGCTACCATATGTATTCATCATTGCATGGATGTTGCTTGGAATCACAGCAAGTTTTTCTGAGACATTAGACTGTCATAATAACTGATAGATCAATGCCTTGATTTACATATTTATTATGGAGAAACTGCTTGTTTTCATCAACATAACTTACATTTTATGCATCCTTTGTCTAAAGTTAATTTGAAAATATTAATTTTCCAGTGACAGCTCAGTCGTCTTCCTGTTTAATCACTTAATTTCCCTTCTACCTAAGAATGACATTCAGTGAAACGAATGAGAAATGATAACTTCAGGATGTCATTGTCCTTACTAAGAGCAAACAGACAGCCCAAGAGGGGTCTGGGTAGCTGTACGAAAGGTATCAATCACAAAAGTAAAAATTAATTACTTCACATTTTTTTCCTTTACATAAAAACATAACTTTAAAAATATATTCTTCTTTGATTTATTAATGGTCTGAAGTCTAAAAATGTGTATCTTTTAGAAAAAATAATCCTAAAAAGGAAAATAATGTGCCATCTGTCAGAACTAGAAATTTCGTTTTACTTTGCCCATTTTGTTTTCAGCATTATATTCAGCATCATCTGGATCACAGTGCCTTAATCCTTCAATGACAGGAATTTGCAAAGAGGCACTCTTGATGGATCCCAGGGAAAATAGTTGCTGAAGTATTTTCATGGATAAAAACATGTTGGCATTTCTCTTTTTTGTTAATTCCCTCCTTTTCATTAATTTTATCCATTTCTGCAATTCAAGGTAGTAAAAATGTCCAAAGGAATACAAATAGGTCTAGAGGGAGGAAATTGGTGAAAGAGAGCGGTTTATAGCTTTCCATATTGTTGCACTTTGTATGATAGAGCTCAATGGACAAGGTGGGAGAAAAAAACCCCAGGAATTAAAATGAGGAGACTAAGAAATTGAAGAGTGTAATAGGTAAGAGAGAGGAACGGACAAGAACAGAAGCAGGTCACATGCAAAAAGGACAGTAGTCCTGATGGTGTTGGTAGTTTAGCCATATCAGAAGTGTTAGCAGGTACTTAACCTCTTGGTAACATACTCAGACCTTTTAGAACTTAGAAAAGATTTATGAAGTCATCTTGAATTTCCATCGCTGTTTGTGTCTTTACAGATTCCTTCCATCAAGGCTATTTCTTATTGTGTTTTCTGGTGGTATGCATCAGGTCTTTCTTTAAAGTAGCGCTTATCTGCCCATTTCATCCTGTATCAGCACTGGAAGCTCAGCCTAAGGGTATCTCCATCAAGACCTCTTATCTTCTTCTGGGTGAACTCCATGTAGTCTTCCTGCTGGTAGTGAGGATTTTACTGATATGAATTGAATACCTAGTTTGTTTGGTAAATGGATTTTAAGAATGAAAATGAGACTTTTTTGTTTTCATATGCCATCAGTTTAGCACGTACATCAGATGTGTGCTGATAAGGACAGTGGACATGATTTTAGCCTCCAGCCTGTTACTAACTTTAGTTTGGTAAAGGTTCAACCTAGTTCACTTATTTGGCTCGCCTCTGTTGCATGACTAAAGATCTAAGGGAAAAATGCTTAAGAGTCCCAGCATCTGTTAATTTAAGCTATTTAAAGTACAAATGAATCAGAGGAAAGATTTTTAAACCATTTTCTTAGAGTATTTCCTCCACTCGCTGCTTGTATCTGTATTGAAAATGACAAAAATGATTTTAAAATTCCAAGTTACAAAGCAGCTATTAGAAAATGATTTTGAGTCAACAATTATCATAACTCCTATAATACAGTAATATGCTCCACTGGTGGGAAGGTTCAGTGGTGAGCTTGGAAATGCCTATAAGGTATCATTCTTCCAGTTAGACAAAATGCCGACGGCTGCTTAAAATCGATGTGCGTGTCATGGATGCTACACAGGCGGCAAAAGTCTCCATGAAAGTGCACTACCTCTGCAGTCTGTAGGCACTACGTGAAATGTTATTGAAGCAGTTTGGGTGGTGTTATAAGACATAAAATCAGAGATGTTTCTTACACTTATTACATACTTAAAAATATTATCTTAAAGTGCTCCCTAATAGTTTCCTGTAATTTTGTCTTGTTTTAAAAAAACAATGTCTTTGAATACAAATAGATGAAAAATCCCTTGGTAACTAGGGTAATTACAGAGATTTTCAATTACCAATCTACACATTCACTGACTTTTCATTTATAGCTTTCTTTTAAAATGAACTTGCATTACAAGATGAAGTAGATGCATCTTCTGTTTTGGCTTCTCTTCATGTTCTCAAGAATTTGTTGTTCCTTTGGGTGCTTTTGCTGTTGGCTCTCTGCTATGTTTTTCTTAAATTGTTCCAAACTGTGAGAACAATAATACATGCCATAATTGCATTCCCCTTATCCCAAGTCTTTCACCAAGTATGTAGCTACATGACTGGTCCTTTTTATTTTGGATATGGATATATATTTTAATTTATGTGTGCTTTCATAAACATACAAATGCACATCTCTGTTATGGTTTCATGTCTACACAAAACCATATAACCGTGCACATTATACAGGAGTAGAAACACATGGCAACACCCTCCACAGTGCGTTAATGTCAGCTGAAGAAATTGCAACAGATACACTTTCAGAATTAATGTTATTCAACTGCATGTATTTGGTGAATATTTTGTAATAACGGGAGTTCAACATTAAGCCAAATGAACTAGTCATGAAAACTGGAGGATAAAATAAATGTTAAATTTGTGATGTTGCCAATCAAAACCTGAAAATGTTGGGGGCTCAATTCAGGGATCGTGTGATTAACACCTTGTTATAGCCCAATCTTTTCAAAATTTACTAATGCACTTTCAAGCATGTTTTTCAATTAGCTAAATATCACAGCTGCATCTTTCACCTCAGGAAGTCAGCGTTAGCTCAGCTTCCATGCCGAGAGGCCAGAGGGCTTTTCTGTAGAAGGGAAAGGAAACCAACGTGAAGCTTTAAGGCAAGACAGTTGATTGTGGTTTTTGTTTGCTACCATTCTTCCTTCTTTCTGGACATGCAAATAACACCAATTTACATTAAAAATGTATGCAGATAATTTTGACTTCTGTTTATGTCACCATTAAATGTGACCCTTTGTGATTTACAGTTGCAGTTTTAATCTTGAATTAATGTGGCTGATCACAATTATTTGTCTTTTTAATTGAAATAAAGTAGGAAAGAGAGGTTTCCTGAATTTGTTACTTGCTGTACAAATGTTTCTCCGTTGGTCTCGAACTAAACATCTCACTATGGTGAGTGGGATTGGAGGACAGAACAGTGCATGTAATTGCACGATTTGTTATGCAGTTGGAAGATTGGGAGAGGGCATGGCCCTGGAAAAAAAATTATGGCTTTCTACCTGGGTTGCAGAAGAATAAATTTGTAGAATTACCAAACTACAGGATATAGCCTTTTTTGTAGCAGAATTATTAAGTCAGCCTTGCTTTACTTCTTTTGTAGAGGTACACAGTACCGATTTTTATTTTACTGTATTTACAGTGTTCACTTATGACTGTCTTTAAAAAGCTGTGGGGTGTGAAATAGGAATATATATATTTTTTACATTAAAGGGTTCAGAATTGCTTTTCCTGAGGAAACTGTCAGTGATGCCAGAGAATATCAAAGTCAGTGTGAAACTGTTATGCTAAAAACTTACTTTTCATTCATTTTCTCTGCCTCTATTTCAAATTGTGAGAAAGGTTGAAAGTCTAGAGGTGACTGATACAATTATGAATGCAATGACTGTTTAGTTAATTGGCAGCACTTTGAATAAAGGTACCATTTATAAATTATTCATTGATACATATTTCATGATTAATAGGTGGAGCTCGGTTCTTCAGCTCATTGAAAAGCATATTCAAATTGCTTCAGTAAATTCGTAACAGATGCTGCTCTAACAAATTGTTACAAAACACATTATAATGTGTAGATATAACTGAAGCAATATATATCATTTCACTGTTATTCAGTGTTACTGTTTTCTTATATCATTTCTCACATCAGTGTAACACTGAATAAAGTAAGACTTTTTTCTAATGAATAGTATGGGGAATAAAACCATACCCTATTTGTGAAATGCTAGCTCCATTAAAATCAGTCGTGAAATTTCCACTATCATCACCATATTCGAAAGTAAGATTCAAATTTCAGTGTTGTAAATTGGTATGGGTGCCAATGATTTCACTCTAAAAAAAGGTTTATAGATTGAACAATAACATTGTAGTTAATGTATATTAAAATTACTCTTCATTGCTACTCCCAAGTCACTCTCATGAAGGAAGAACTTACTTGTTTAAGTTTTCAGTGGAAGTTCAAGTCTTGGTTGTGTTCATTCAAGACCTCTTCCTGCCTATGAAAAAGTTACATTTATGAGTCTCTGAAGTCCCTACAGGTCTTTAAGCCTCCATTCTTATTGCTCCTCCATCAGCGGGGGGTGATGGTGGGCAATACTTTCTACTACTGTCCATCTCCATCCTCTGTTTTACAGTCACTTAAGGTCATTGTTGTCATCTCTAACAGGGGTATAATCCTGCAGATATGTGCACCATACTCTTCTTTTGCAGTCTCCCACTGAGTTGTTCAGTGAGTAGATATTTGCATTCATATGACCCATGGATGACAGCGGGACTGAGGTCTTGGTTTGGAAAATATCATTACTGCAGTGAATATCTGTCTGAACGCACTGAGAATCCAACAGTCAGAGTGTGCTATTTTGGATTATTTTCACATGAATCTTTAGTTATCAAGGATACTGAATTAACCTCCCGCGACTCTGCAGTTCAAATAGGTATGCAAAGTCCATTGATTAATATATTTGATCTTCTCAAGGGTCCTAAAGGTTACTGAGACACGCATTTAGAGAATTCAAGAAAACAGATGGTCAATATTCACAGGAGGGACTAAAACAAGGTGATCAGGACATCAAAAAAATCTGATACAAAATTCAAGTTGCCTGTCGAAAAATTAATATGGAGCCGGTGGGGAGAAAATTACTATGTGCCATCAAACAAAAAGCATAGCCTCTTGCTGTGGTTTGAGAGTGGTTCCTGTTTTGACACCGCTACATTTACTGTGAGGAAATTCATGTTATCAGCTTCACGACAAAAAAAGGACATTTACCCAAGAAAACTCTTCCAGAGCAGCCTACACAAGAAGCACCATACCTTGAAAAATATTTTCCCAGAATTTCTCTTTGTGGCTTTGAAATGCATTATAGGCTTGCTGAACTCATTATTAGAAGCAAACTTGCTGAGGACCACCACGTACCAAAAGAAGCCAGCTCATGCAGAGCAACTAGAGTAAAATTTGCAAACGTGCTTCTACCACCACTGGAAAAAACAGTTCTCACAACACAGCTATCAAATTTCATGGATTCTCTCTCGCTCTCTCTCTCTACCTCAGACTGCAACATATTTCATCCAGTGCAACAAATGTCCTCAGGGAAACTGTGGGTGAAAAGAATCCCTGCGCATTAAAATGAATTCACGCAGACAATTGGTGAAAAAATATGAAAATCATATTTTTCCCAAGACAACCACTCCATTTCCAGCCTCTCTTACAAATCCTTAGGGAAGGTCTACAAAATACCTTCAAGAGGCTATGTTAGGAGAATAAATCACATCTATTGGGCACTAAAACCAGGGACTCAACAGAAGTTTTATTGCACATTGTAATTTTGATTTCCATTAATTTCTTGTATTCCAGAGGCAACAATTTCCCATCTCTTTCCACTGTCCTGTTGGACTAAATTCCTGATCATCTTGTTTTAGTCCCTTCTGTGAATACCGAACATATCTTTTGCCGAGTTCTTTAAATGACTTAGTTGAACGTGAACAATTTGTCTTAACCATGTTTCGCTTGAAGGTTACTGCTCCTATACCAAAACTGAAGACAAGGTTTTATATGAGTCTCATTTTTTTCTCACAACCACATTACCTGTTCTAATAAAATCTTCCTTGCAGACCTTACTTCACTTCTATCCTCAACTAAAGCAACAGTAATATTACAGCCTGGGGAAGAGAAGAGTGAGCCGTTTTCACTTTTTATGGCACCTAGCTGTGCAAACACATCCGCACGCATGCATGTACGCACATACATACGTGCGTTTATACACCTATGTTCAGTGGCCAAGGGGAAACGCAGACTCTTCTGTAAGTCTAGATCTCATGTCTGAAAAGTGCTAGTTTTGCTTTCATGAGTGCATTGGTGTGGCGTGGGGTCAAATGCAAGTCATTTTCAACTTTTTTTGTTCAGATACGGGAAAAGAGTGCCCAGCAAATGGGTGACTCTGTGTGGTTTTGGGTATTGAAGGCATTGCTCTTCTCCAAATGCTGCAGCTGCTACCTGAAAACCTCAGGGCATCCATGCTGTGACTCAGCATTCTATATTTTAGAGTTTTTAATTTCCAAAATGATGTTGATAACTTTTTCCAATAAGAGTTGGTTCCACAGTAATTGGTGACTTTTCCAGCACAACAGCTAAATGCAAACTGGTAAAATGTAAGAGAAATATTGTTCAATAACTTAATAGTGTTAAATAATGAGCTTTCCTATAAAATTGGCAGTAGGGATGGCACTGAATGGAGAGCAGGAGAAGGGGAAATTTATGCCCATATTCATAAATTTGTAGGGATGCCTGTGCTCTAGTATTCTAACAGCCCTGAGCTTTTCATCGCTTCTGAGCCCATCTGTGCAAAATGTGACTCCACCTCTGCTTTCTTTAATACTTCTTAGGCGCTGTATTTGCTGAAAATATTCAGCCCTGTCTAATCAGGGGACAGGGAAATTGTTATGTTAATGGGGCAGAATAAGAATTTTACTGTCAATGGGTGCAAAGGTTTACTGAGAGCTTTTCAGTAAAGGCACAAGAATAATTCGATTTGGGTTATTTGTTAATCATCCTTTTTAATTAGGATTTTTTGCTTGTTCTGTCCTTTGCCTGCCTGCAACTCTCAGATGAGTAATTGCCACATATCTTTAGAAGGATATCATAGCAACCAAAACATGGGGAAGACAATAAATGAGAAATTCTACAGTCCAGCACTTTATTTTAGCAGACGTTAATCAATGGAACTGCAGCTTCGATCGCAGAGCCTGAATTCATTTCTTGTATTTGATTTTCCCTCCAGCTACCATTACAATTTACTTTTTATTAAATGACTTCTGATGACCAGATGACTTTAAAGTCTTACTTTCAGCCCTTCACTGCATTATTGTGGACTGTAGATTAAACAAAACCTACCCTGACAGAAGTAAATTTAAGCAATCTAGTTTTATTTTGTGATGCCAGAGTAACTCTTAGTTACCAAGTACCTTCGTTCATTAGCTGAACTTGATGTAATCTACTCTGAAGTGTTAATTTTATCCTTGTATGGACCTATAAAAGGTTTCCAGAAAAGTGAAAAATATCACTAGCAAGAAAAAAAAGTAACTAAAGTCTTTTTCCAGGAGTGAGAGACACAATTTTATAATCTCCAATATTCTCTTACCTGCCTGCCTTCTCAAAGGAATTGTATCTTTTGCGTCATATGTTTCATGGAGCCACAAGCTTGCAGAAATAGTCAGCTGGGTCTCTATTATTTGTGTTAGCTGATCAAACTTCAGAGTAACCTGCCACTTTGAGGTGGTTCTTCCAATTCTTTCACTAGATCAACTGCCAAAAAGATATTTTTTATCCCATTGCAAGGTGGCTGATAAAAGCGCTCTCTACACGGAGCTGATAAGAAATGAATAATCTCACAGACAAAATATACGGTCTTCGCAAGAGACAGGATTATCACTTGTATGAAGTAGTAATGCTGGGGAATGCAATCAATTGAGAAGAACAAATTTGTGAGCCAGCAGCAGGTAGTACACAAGGTTCTTCTACCCTGAACCTACAGGAAGCTGTTAGGAGGTGAAGAACGGCAGCATTAGAAAAATGTAGGTCTTGGCTAATCTTGTTAGGAGTGTTTCTCAGAAACATACTTTGCATGCTGTTTTTGAGAATTAGATTATGCTTGGAAGAGTGAGGAAGAGGACTAGTTGCCAAATGGCTGTTAAGCATGTTCACTCAAATTCTTTGAGTCACATTCCAAATAACATAAAGAATCTCCTGTGTGTATTTATAAGGAAGCTTTCAAAGCAGGACATGTGAGCCCAGGTGGGTATAAATCCAGCATCACACCTGGGACTGTGATAATAGGTGTAGAAGACTTGTCACCCCTATGCGAAGTTACAAAAGCAAGTAGTAGCAAGTTTGTTGGACCCACCAGTTACAGCTCTGCTGCGGCTGGTTGTCCTCTATGAATGCTGTGGTGCCCCACCAGTGGAAGGCCAGTTGTGGTTCCCTGAGATACTAAGCTTTCCACCACTAGGAAAGCTGTCTGTCTTTTGCAGTGGTCTATACAAAGGAAAGCAGCACTGGGCTAGAGAAATGTAGAGGTTTCTGCTGTGGTTGGTGTGAGAAGTGTTTTGTTTCATCATTTCCTGCTTTGCATGGTCATGAACCAATGTTAAAGGAATGTTGTGGAATCCTCCCATGCTGCATTTGTTGTTACTCCTACCCATGCCTACATGGTCCTTTATTCCTACAGCTGCATTCTGTCGTCTTCCACCTTTTGCCGCTCCGATCGCAAACTCTTCCGTTTCTTCCACAGATCAACAGAGATGCATTTATTCTCTCCATTGCCTCTTTGCATTTAGTTCATATTCTGCTCTTATTCTTCGTGTTTCTTCTTTACCTGTGAATTTGCCTGCCTCAGATTTTTATATCATTTTCTTTTCTTGCCCTAAGTTGGCACAGCTGCCATCTGACATTTCTTTTGTGTGATGTATCTTTTTTCCTCCATTCTTATGTTCTGCAGTGTGTGAAACGCACTGAACTGTGGAGTTGCCAAGAAGCATCATACAGTGAGGAAGAGATAAAAGTATTGAACTGGAGAGTTTACTTTAAGCTCTGTGTGCTGCCACAGACAGGACAGGCTCTCTGTTGTACAGCTCTATTTATGTTGTATAAATTTTAAGACTAATAATGATATATGTTGCTTGTTCATTTTTGCTTTCTTGGGCATACAACCTAATTCCACTTGGGAGAAATGCCTTTTCTCTGAATAACTTTGTGCTATAGGTGTTGGGTTTTGGTTTTTTTTTTTCTTCCTGAACACCTTTTTCACCTGTAGGACAGCCCCAGAAAAGAAAAGCAGTGAACTTTAACAATTTAACATACTACCTTTGCAAGCACATCCAATAACATAGCTTCTAATACTTTATGTAGTTTAAAACTTGGCTTTAGTCAAAGGCACATATTAGCAATAATATGCTGGTAGATAATTTATCTTCATCAAGGGGTCGCTTTTTATTTGAGTACCACTTATATAAATATTTCTAAAGCATGATTTTAGAGTTTGCACAGACTTTGTCCATCCCTATTACACTTTACTCCTTGCTTTCTAACCAATTTTGAAAAAGAAACCTACTACAGTCAAAGCACCATCATCATTCTAAAAATGTATCTAACTTGTATTTACTGAAAAATTGAGAGTGAGCTTGCAGTAAGAATACTTTTTTATTGATTAGGAGAAGAAGAAGAATATTAGAACTACACATGTTGCATAAAAGCTGTTTTTATTGGCCTTGTATTGCCTACAAGATGTAAGGAAAGTTTAAAGGAATAGCATCTAATGTATAATAGCAGAAGACAGGAAATAAGATTTATTGCATAGATCAGACTTCCTCTTTGCTTCTTTCCAGAAGAAAACAGAAATTTTCTAAATGTGCAAGTGAAACTTGTAAGGTTTATTAAAATTTAAAAAAAAACCCACATATTTTTTCCTCTGAATTTTTTTCTTAAATATAAATAGGGATATAGGTACTGCTGTAGTTCCATATGAAACCATATCGGCACTTTTAAAATAGATATTTTCTACATAATTATTGGGAATATGTGCTTACACAGAACAACTGTGCGATGTTAGCAGGCAGAATGTGAGTTAGAAGAGAAAACTAGTGGGGTTCAAGATTATCTGACCCAATTCCGTTCTCTTCAGTTTGGGCATTTTTATACTGTCTTCATCACTGCAGACTTTCAATGCTTTCCTGAAAAGCAGTAAGCAATGTGACCACCCTGTGTGAGGCATGATTCTCTTTGTAGAGATTTTAAAGTATTAAGATAATTTTGGTGGGGTTTTTTTTGGTTTGGATTTTTTTTTTTTTGCTAAGGTTTGTGTGTGTTTTTCAATGTACGTTCAAATGAATGTCGTAAGAAATCCAGTAGTGAGATCTGAAATATTCCTTAGGTATTGTGAATGTTCATGCCAGCCTTGAGGAATAGTCTACCCCTGTACAAGTGTATTCTGGAATGGACTTCTCCATCTCAGACTTCCCGGTGATTATTTAGACACTCTGGGCTGTTAAACAAATGGGACGTGACAAAAGCATGAGCAGGTTATTGCCCTTCAGAATGAGGAGGACTGTCCTCAACTGGAGATGGTAGAAAATGTTCCTGTAAACTGAGAAACTATGCCAGACTAAGCATCAGGGAGGAAACCTGCAGTATTGGAAAGTGCAGAATAAATTGACTGTCTTTCAGGTCCACACTTAAACAAGTCATGATGACTGTAGGCTAGTGTTTCACTAGTCAGGATGGCGTCTGACCCCCTTGGGTTCGGTTTTAGTCAGTTGCTGTTCCTGTACAAACTCATCCCTACCAGCCTGGTCCCAGAAGACCCATATAATTCTTTTTCTGGCTGTGCTATTAACTCCCTGTGTGACTTGTCTGTATAAGCCACCTCTAATAAGTCACTTCAGTTAAAAATCACTTTTCCCAGTTGGGGAAAGACTGGTGCTTGACTGGCACTTAATTCATAAGCTCACTGCTCAAAGTTGTTGCAAAACAAAGTTAAATGAAGAGGACCATAAGTACTCACTATGCTCTGTTTACTTGGGAGAAATGCATCTCCTCAAGAGAGCCCATAGTTGCAGGAGTTGAAATTGGGCAACTCAGCCTTCCAGTTCTCTCAGAATAGCAGAGCAGACAACACTCTTCTTCATTTAGCCACAGTGAATACTTGACTGAAGTTGACCACCTGGCCATTTCTTCCTTCTTTCTTTTCTTCCATGAAATTTTGTCCTCTCTTCCCACTCTCAGCCCAGCCCACCCCTGACATGTGGCCCCCCAGGGGTAAGTTCTGTGCAACAGCATTCAAGGTATGGCTTAACATTTCTTGTGGCTGATACTATGGCAATGCATTAGTCATACTGCCCATGCTCATCTATGTTGTGCCATTTGCAAATGTGAAATCACAGGCGTGGTTTTGTTTCTTTGCTGACCATGGTCTCCGTTTGCATCTCAGAAATGTTTCGTGATTATGTGCAGTTTTAAGAGAGTGAACTCAAGAATGGTTGGAAAACCTCACTGTTCTTTCCAAGTTAAGCACATTCCCACATGGCAATTCCCTAGAAAAGGTTCATCAGCTTGCATGCCACCAGTCTCTCTGGTTCTTCTTGGTTTGCATATTTGTAGGATCATCACGGATATAGCCAGTGCAACAGGCACTTTCATTTCCAGAAGAAAATGTTGTCTTTTATTCTGTATGTGGCTTAATAGCTCTGGACTCCTTTATGGAAGTCTGCAGGGAAAGAATTTACGTTAACAGATACAGTAGCTGTATTGGACCTTTAGATATGAACTCCAGAAACAGCAAGAAAAATCCTTTCAGCTGCTTTAGGTGTCTCAAGAAGCAAAAACTTGAACTTGACTATCATGTTCTGAAATAACAAAATGCAAATCTGCAAACAGCTTCTTACAAGTTTTTCTTTGGAAGTTGATACCCTGGGTTCATATTTATTCTTTAAACTGTACTAGCTAGGAACATAAGCTGTGTAGGTGTTAAGGAAAAGAAAAACAGATTACATTACAAAGCAAGATGCACACTGTTTGAATGCATCAATAATTCCCTTTTTCTTCTCTTTTTACAGCAGTCCTGAAAAAGATGCAAATATATTCTACAATTTAGACTTGTACTGGCTATGACAGATGTACTTTAATATAAAACCCTTTTCTTAATGCACACATGGATGAGCCAGATTTTGTACAGAAATAATTGGGCTAATTAAAATTGAGCGAATGTTTTAATTTCTTTTAAATACAACAACATATTTTTTACCTGTATCAGCTGTGTGCCTTATTCATTTTGAGATATTGGAAATAAAGTAAAAGGGCTGACTGCGTTACATGAAAGGAAGTAAATTTTTTCCAGCCCTTTAATATTTTTAATGTTAAAATATCCTGTTCAATCAAAATAGTCTTGTCCTAACCCTTTCCCCGTGTCTCTTTCTACATACAACCTTAGTTTTTAATACACACATGCATGAGGATAATCTCAGGATAATGATAGCCTTGGCATACACAGTGATTTAATTTTTAGTGTTTAGTAATGAATCATTTGGTTTTAATAATGAACAATTACTTGTCAATTAACTTCAGATTTTTATGCAGATTGTAGATATTTAGCTTGCCTTGTGTTCTTCCTTGGGATCAAGTGAATTAGGCATTCTCTTGTAAAATGCAAACTTCACATTCTCCAGTTGCATTATAAACGAAAACAGACTCTCCCCTTAATATCAGATTTTTCTTCTTTTTTTTTTTGTCTTGCTGCTCTTAGTATCTAGTACTGGATTCATAGCATGCTCAAAACATCTATTGATTTCAAGGAATACTGTATCACACACTCATTTATGTGTGCTAGCATCTTTTTTTCTTACAAACTGACTCTCCTTGCCCATCTTTTCAATTTGTATTGTGTCTTTACTTGCATCAATATTACCCAACTAACACTTCACAGCTTCCCATATTTTATGTTTGCATCAGTCCTATTCTACTAATAGCATTATACTTCATATTTTTCTCAATATTTACTGCTAATAATGATTACCTGAGTCCTGCTCTGTGTGGGAGTTTTCCGGCTCTTATTAGTGACTTTTCAACTGTGTCATGAATCATGTTGTTAGTGTTTAATAAATATGAGCAAAATGGAATTATATTTAACTTGAGTTTCCTTCTCATGAAAAACAAGATCTTTTTTTGAGTAACTGCTGCAGCAGGGATGTAAATTCAGTTTAAAGGGTTTGTTCAGCTTGCTTGGGTTGAATGCTCGCCTGTTAAAATCAATGGAAGTTTGCCATTTTCTTCCGCAGAGCTGTGATTTCCTTTGCTGTTCCCCTTCCCGCCCCCTTTCTTTTCAAATAAATTATCAGTGTGATTCAACCCCAGCATGGTCCCTGGAAACCCTCGCTTCCTCTTTCTTCTCCTTCCTTATATTTTGCTGTTCTCTTCTTCTCCAAAAGCTGTTGTAAGCTCTTCTGCTCTGTGTTGCTGTTCATATCAGAATACCCGCGGCTTGTTTCTATCTTGCCATTTTATTTTGCAAGACCAGAGTTTTCATTGATCAGTACACTGCTTTATGTTGTATGCTTCTGGGACAGGGTAGGGTATTTAAGAAATGCTTCTCTTAAAGATAGTATCCATAACTCCGTATGTTTAAAAGTCACTTGGATCACTGAGAAATACTGCTAAAGTTTGTGTGGGGTCCTTTGGAGAGACAACAAGGCATCAGCTCACATACAGAGAAAAGATACTTGCCTGGACCTTCAGTAAAGTTTCATAGTCTTTTAGTTCAGATTTACACAGCTTTCTTGTTTAGATTCCCATCTACATCACTGCTCAGTGAAAATTCTTCTATTAAGATCTAAGATTTGTGTGTTGCACATCTTGAGGAGATGGAAGAAGACATGCCAAAACAAAATATATTCTGTCACTGAGGAAAAATAAACAACTAAATAGAAACTCTGCTTCAAGCTGCCATCGTAGCTCAGCATTTCTGTTTGGATGAGAGGGAGTTTTGTATACTGAACATCTATATGAAATGCTTCAGCAAAAATGCTTCACATTGTGGTAGAAGAGCCATGGATGAAGAAGCAAAGAATTGCATTGGTGCAGAATGAAGACATTCAGCACCTTGTCTGAAAAGTACTGCACAAACAAGGACTGTTTCTCTTGGGGATGGGAGCTGGGGCTTTGAAAGGAACTATACATTCCAAATCATTGGGTTTTTTGGTTTTTTTAAAAAACTTATATGAATTTAATTTCCATTTTAATACTGATGCTATATATATGAAAAATTATCCGCCAGTAAATTCTTCTCTATGGAACTGTTACTATCTCCAGGAGCATTTTTACAAAGAAATCTTATAAAAGAATCTTCACATTTTCCATTCGACTATGTAATACACCAAATCTCAGGAGATATTAAATGTGTGTCTGTGGGAGAATGCAGTGTTCCTTGCATAATTTAACCAGCATTATTACTCGGCAGCCTTCTTAAAGGAATAACAATTTCAAAGCTCTTTTTCTTGTTCTACATTCTGTGATGCGGTGCTTTTCTACATCCCTTGCTAGTTAAATAAAAAAAAAACCCTTAAGAGTCTTGAAACAGCACTACTGTTGAAGCACAAACTAGACAAGGAGAGATGAAAGCAAAGATTATATCTGGGCCTGCAATTCAAGAAGATACTGCAAAGAAAAATGCATAGTGATGGCAGACATTATTTTTTTTCCTGATGATGTACCTTTATTATTTGTAGAAACGTATTTATAGAAATGAAAGATGGTCACTAAGAATTTAACTAGGGAAGTTTTCTATTAATCATTCCTACTTTACAGTTGATCCTTACTAAATTAACCTTATGGCAGCACTCAAGGCAGTAGAAATTCTTCCTGAGAATCTGAAAAGCTATAACCAGCTACCTGACAATCTTGTTTCTCTACCGTGTACAACAGAGTATTCAGGGAACAAAAAATACTGGACTTTTTCTCCTTTACTGTCATTTTTGATCCACTTCTAGTGGAGATGGCAGAAGTGTATAGAGTCCTGCGTGCTAGAGCTTATGCGCTCGGTTCTTTGCGTGGATTTTATGCATTTATCTGTATTTGAGAGACAGAGACTAGGAGGTATTATGCTGTGAGATGAATAATCTGCTTAAATAGCAAAGCACCGGTAAGCAGTATTGAAAGCAATGAATGTGTTCCTTTGGCCATTTCCTATGTGGCTTGAATAATATTGCTAAGGACTGGCAGTCTGGCATGTTAGGCTCAGAGGGAATTTCTTATGGGTTTGTAGGGCAAGTTTGTCAGGTATGATGTGACAACACTTTTGTATGCAATTGAAATATTACTTCATGCTGACAACTTGGCTATCTGTGAAATAAGATAGTATTGACTGTAGTTTAGGTCAGTATTTTAGGGTTCTGTGGGAGTTGCTGCCTGAGGTTTAGTTTTAATTTTTTAGTTTAATTTACAGCAAAGATGTGTTCATTCTAAGATAGCTTTTACACAAAGGCTTACAAAGGGGTAAGTAAAAATTTAAGGTAGGGTTGATGTGATGGAGACGTTTCCATACCAACAAAATATTCCATTTGTAGAAACTTTGGGGAAAAACATAGAGATTGATTAAAAGAAAAAGATTAAACTTGGCTTTGTTGCTGAGTGAAGGAGATGGGTCAAGATTTCTCTGCTAAGAAATCAGTATAACTCCGTGCAGAATATTGAGCATCGTTGAGATCAGCTGAAAATCTGACCATAAGGCTCATTCTCCTTGTCTGTGTTGTAAACTAGGCGGAAATCCACTAAGGTCATTGGTGTTACACCTGCACAAGTGATAACTGAACCATGGTCTACAGTAGATATATAAGTAGCGGTGAGGTTACGGGTGGCCCAGAGCATAGAAACTCGTGCTTTATTCCTTAAAGAATTAGGTGCATTAAATGTATTAATAAAACATGAACTAACTAGTCTTTCCAGTCTGTTGGATAAATATGTACAACTTGAAAACTTCCTTATATGTGGTATGGTACTTTTTTGTATGGTTTCTAGGTCTTGGTAAAAGTGATAAGTACTAAATAGTAGCGCTGCTACTAGGGATGTTAACAAGCACAGGAGTTTTATGCAGCTGAATGGCACTCTTTGTTCCTCATTACTCCACTTTGCTACTCTTTTGCATGACTAAGTTTGCAATTGTGTGCCTTCGAGTGAGCCTTGATGATTTGAACGGTGATGAAGGTGCTATTGTGAGGAATATGTGGGAGTATTCATCCACAGGAACATTTAAAAATATATATACACACACCATCTGGTGCAATGAGGTGTATTTCAAAGGCAAAATATTTGCTCTTTAGAAGTGTCTCCATGTTAAGAATATATTTTTTTTTTCCTTTGGAAAAGAGGGTTTGGCAGTTTCTAGAAAGAAATTCTTCATTTGGAGAAGGGGAAGGAACCTAACAGAGATATGGGTATTTTATAGTTCATTTTTGGAATCCTCTCCATATTTTAAAACAAACTCTTTTAAAATACCTATTCAAGAACCGGAGAGTACTTGAAAAATAGCATCATTAAAATTTCATAAAAACATAATACCATTTAGCTCTGCCTTGATATTTGTTTATACAAACAGGATCTATGTTAGCTCTCATAGAAAAGTTGAGTTGATTATCCCTTTATATGGCCTTTTCAGAGCTTTCCAGCATAGAAGACTCCAATTAGGATTCCCCTATGTAAAAGCTTTTTGTATTCACAACTCTACAAAAAATTATATATTAAGCTATATGACCGTATGTTTTCCCTAAATTACTGGTAAAAGTACTACAAAATTGTATAGGGCCAAGAACAGATGTTCAAAGACCCTTAGCAGCAGAACCTCTAGTGAGCAATGAATATCTAACAATAACTTTTAGAGTTGTCAGCCTAGCATAGTAATGTGCACATTTAGCACATTTAAATGTGCCACTTTAATTCTGTGTAGTGCTATTTTTTTATTAGGACATTGTGTGCTTCAACATTAAATGTCTTGCAGAGATTTTTTTTTTTTGCCAACTAAAGCTGATAGCAATTTTTTTTTGAGAAGACTTAAAAACATGTTTATAAAATCAAGGTGAATGACATGATTTTTTTTCTTCCAATTCCTTACATCTTTGCTCACTTGGCAGCTGCTTGCTGTTTTGCTCAGGATCAAAATCAACCTAATGAGTTGCAGGTATGGAATTCATCTGGTTTGCATTTCACAATTTTTGCCCAAAGAGTGTCCTTTATTAGTCTTTTGGAATTTTTGCAGTATACCAAGATGTATTAGAAATCAGCTAATTCTTGTAGAAGAACCGGATGAAAGGTTTTGCTTATTTTTAAAATGCACCATTAGTAGATGACTGGTTTTCTTTAATTACTGTAGGGATAAAACCCCTGCTAAATTAGCTGTGTAGCATATCTACATATCTTCTGTTTTTTCCAGATATAAACAGGAATACCTACTGGATCATCATTTTAATGCATCTTTATTTAAAAAATCCTAATATAGTAATGGATGTATGTTTGACTGATAGATTCGATTTCCTTATTATTGTGCCTCACTATTTGCCACAGTTCTTTTTATTATTGCTTTCCAGCTATCTTTTAAATTTAAGTTTTTATGCGATGCAATCAGGATTTTTTTCTTACACTTTTAGAGACAAACTTTTTGTAGTGCAGCTTTCACTTTTCCTTTTATTCAGGATGACTTTTTGAGTAAAACAGTCTTCTCTTGTAATAATGGAATTATAGTTTGTTGGTTTTTTTCCCCTGGAACAATAAAAAAGTCCAGTTATTTACATTTATGGATATGTCTTGTTGGGATTGAGCTGTGTACACAGCAAATGTAAGCAGGCTGTGATCACTTACACCTTCTGTAGAGTCATTTTAGTAATGGCAGCATAAGATAACTAGCATATGTCCTCCAGACTGATGTCACCTTGGATAATGCGTTTTTCTTCTCTTTATCATACATGTTAAATCCTGCTCTTTGATCTAATGTGGTACTCTGTAACAAACGTTAACGATTGCTGCTGTCAGATAGGACTTTAATCCATTCCAGGGCTTGGACGTCTGATGTGTGAATAATTTGAAGCAATAACACTTTCTCTCCCCAGCCCTTGCTAGGCATGCTGTTCTTCCTGACTGGATGTATTTAGAGACTTTAAACACTCCAGTCATGAATCCTCCTACCAGATTTTGATAATTCTGATTTTTGTCTAATTTCTCCTCAAATGGAAGCTTTTAAATATTCTTCTTATTTTTGTTGGGACTTCTGGCATTAGCCTAAAGACAACTGATCGCTTTGTTTTTTATATCCCTTGATAATTTGATTCATTGTGCAGTGACGCCCACAGTATGAGTTCTGCGTTTGATTACCAGTACCTCATTTAACCTCTCAACGTCCTTGCGTTTTATGGAAAGGCTAATACTCTCCCAATTCGTACCACTAGTCAGCCATCCGGGGGATTACGTGTCCTCCTGCTGGGAGGTGGATTATCTGCAGATAAAGCATTTCCAATTACTCCAAGGTGATGTAAAATTTCCCCAAACCTGAACCGGCTCCTCGCAGGTGCTCCCGGCGCTGCGCTGGCACCCGGGGAGGTGGGAGCCCTTCTCCCTCACCCGGCCCCAAAATGGCGGCTGCGGCTTTGCCTGTGGGGTGCCTGGGCCGCCCTCAGCCCCTCTCCTCATCGCAGCGCTCCCCCCTCTCTTTACCACAGCAATTCTTGATTGCCTTATGGATGACCACGCTTCAGTGATGCAAATACCCATCTCGATTTTTTCCTCCTTAAATTTATGTTCCTGATAAGAGTTTATTTCACTGAAGTGTTTTAGTAACCGTGTAGCTTTGCATATCTCCTCACCAGGCCCAGGAATAGTAATGAATACATTAAAACTATGTAAAACTTCTACACTGTATCTAGAACAGAAATGTGTTTAGTACAATATGGGAGCAGGATTTGGCCTGTACTCCCATTATCCATTAAACTGTGATAGCTCCTCTACTCTACGTCATAAATCTGTTGATTATATTTCTTTGAAAAGGAATTACTGCTTCAGTCAGACATTAATCTCTCATCAAATTTTATTATCTTTCTTATTTACACTGCTACTTGGATTATAAAGAGCAGTTAAATAGTGTGAATTAGCAGTTTGTTAAATTTAAGTTTTCACGGCCTAATAATTTTCAGGGTGAGCGGACTTCTGACCAGTTTTTCACATTCCTTAGCAATAAGTTTTATTTTAATTATGGCTTGTAAGCAACAGCGGGGGTGGTGGGGTGGTGTTGGTGGCAGCGTGAGGGGTGTGTGTGGAGAATCAACAGAGCCCGACCCTTCTGCGCCGCGCTTTTGTCAGGCACAAAATTTTTCCAGCCAAGTTACAAACCTCTGGAAACAGAAGCGGCTGCCGGAGGGGGCCGGTGCCCGGAGGGGGCCGGTGCCCGGAGGGCCGCGGTATGGCCGCTGCCGCCTGCTCGGGGTGTACCCCCCCCCCCGGCGCGGGTCCCTCATGGCTGCCCGGGCCCTCATCGCCGCCCACCTCACGTCCGCGGCCCCGCGGTGCTGCCGGGCCCGCGCGGTTGCCGGGGCGACGCCGGCCCTGTCAGCCGCAGGCAGGGCCGGCCCTTGAGCCGAAGTGCANTGGATGTATGTTTGACTGATAGATTCGATTTCCTTATTATTGTGCCTCACTATTTGCCACAGTTCTTTTTATTATTGCTTTCCAGCTATCTTTTAAATTTAAGTTTTTATGCGATGCAATCAGGATTTTTTTCTTACACTTTTAGAGACAAACTTTTTGTAGTGCAGCTTTCACTTTTCCTTTTATTCAGGATGACTTTTTGAGTAAAACAGTCTTCTCTTGTAATAATGGAATTATAGTTTGTTGGTTTTTTTCCCCTGGAACAATAAAAAAGTCCAGTTATTTACATTTATGGATATGTCTTGTTGGGATTGAGCTGTGTACACAGCAAATGTAAGCAGGCTGTGATCACTTACACCTTCTGTAGAGTCATTTTAGTAATGGCAGCATAAGATAACTAGCATATGTCCTCCAGACTGATGTCACCTTGGATAATGCGTTTTTCTTCTCTTTATCATACATGTTAAATCCTGCTCTTTGATCTAATGTGGTACTCTGTAACAAACGTTAACGATTGCTGCTGTCAGATAGGACTTTAATCCATTCCAGGGCTTGGACGTCTGATGTGTGAATAATTTGAAGCAATAACACTTTCTCTCCCCAGCCCTTGCTAGGCATGCTGTTCTTCCTGACTGGATGTATTTAGAGACTTTAAACACTCCAGTCATGAATCCTCCTACCAGATTTTGATAATTCTGATTTTTGTCTAATTTCTCCTCAAATGGAAGCTTTTAAATATTCTTCTTATTTTTGTTGGGACTTCTGGCATTAGCCTAAAGACAACTGATCGCTTTGTTTTTTATATCCCTTGATAATTTGATTCATTGTGCAGTGACGCCCACAGTATGAGTTCTGCGTTTGATTACCAGTACCTCATTTAACCTCTCAACGTCCTTGCGTTTTATGGAAAGGGTAATACTCTCCCAATTCGTACCACTAGTCAGCCATCCGGGGGATTACGTGTCCTCCTGCTGGGAGGTGGATTATCTGCAGATAAAGCATTTCCAATTACTCCAAGGTGATGTAAAATTTCCCCAAACCCGAACCGGCTCCTCGCAGGTGCTCCCGGCGCTGCGCTGGCACCCGGGGAGGTGGGAGCCCTTCTCCCTCACCCGGCCCCAAAATGGCGGCTGCGGCTTTGCCTGTGGGGTGCCTGGGCCGCCCTCAGCCCCTCTCCTCATCGCAGCGCTCCCCCCTCTCTTTACCACAGCAATTCTTGATTGCCTTATGGATGACCACGCTTAAGTGATGCAAATACCCATCTCGATTTTTTCCTCCTTAAATTTATGTTCCTGATAAGAGTTTATTTCACTGAAGTGTTTTAGTAACCGTGTAGCTTTGCATATCTCCTCACCAGGCCCAGGAATAGTAATGAATACATTAAAACTATGTAAAACTTCTACGCTGTATCTAGAACAAAAATGTGTTTAGTACAAACTGGGAGCAGGATTTGGCCTGTACTCCATTATCCATTAAACTGTGATAGCTCCTCTACGTCATAAATCTGTTGATTATATTTCTTTGAAAAGGAATTACTGCTTCAGTCAGACATTAATCTCTCATCAAATTTTATTATCTTTCTTATTTACACTGCTACTTGGATTATAAAGAGCAGTTAAATAGTGTGAATTAGCAGTTTGTTAAATTTAAGTTTTCACGGCCTAATAATTTTCAGGGTGAGCGGACTTCTGACCAGTTTTTCACATTCCTTAGCAATAAGTTTTATTTTAATTATGGCTTGTAAGCAACAGCGGGGGTGGTGGGGTGGTGTTGGTGGCAGCGTGAGGGGTGTGTGTGGAGAATCAACAGAGCCCGACCCTTCTGCGCCGCGCTTTTGTCAGGCACAAAATTTTTCCAGCCAAGTTACAAACCTCTGGAAACAGAAGCGGCTGCCGGAGGGGGCCGGTGCCCGGAGGGGGCCGGTGCCCGGAGGGCCGCGGTATGGCCGCTGCCGCCTGCTCGGGGTGTACCCCCCCCCCCGGCGCGGGTCCCTCACGGCTGCCCGGGCCCTCATCGCCGCCCACCTCACGTCCGCGGCCCCGCGGTGCTGCCGGGCCCGCGCGGTTGCCGGGGCGACGCCGGCCCTGCCAGCCGCAGGCAGGGACGGCCCTTGGACCGAAGTGCGGCGGAGAGGGGGTGTTTAATACGGATTTATGGGTGGAAACGTGTAACAGAATAGTGAGAGTAGTAATATGAAGCACCTGTGAAAACCAAACCAAAGCAAACCAAAATGTCCGTGCTGCTTTAACTCCCTGCTGTGAGTGCTACCCCAGGTGTGTCAGCCGTCGTCGTGCTGGCAGAGTCTGAGCCGAGGGGGAAAAGAAGGCCTGTCTGATTTTTATGCCTTTCTCCATATATTTTTTTTCCTCTTGCAAAATGGAAACAGGGGAAGTAAAGCGTTGCTTCAAGTTCGGTGGATCCCGCTGGTGCATTGGTGTATGTCTGCTTCGGCAGATCTCTGAATTCTGGGATAACATCTGAGAATTTATTTCTGGAGATTATTAAGAACGGAGAAATGCATCGGCATTGTTTTACTGAAGTGTTAGCATGTACTGGCTGGCAAAGTACCCGGGCTAATGCCGTTCCAGGCTCAGCAGATACTGTAGGTACTGTCCCCCCCGCCCCCCCCTTGGTGGCATTTTTGTTTCCAAAACAAAGAGCTGCTTCTGAGATGGCTTTCGGCCCCCAGGAGAACAAATTAACTGTTCGAACAAATGCGTTTTCCCTTCAGTTGCTAAATTGCAACCTATCTGGTGACAGGAAAGAACCTTTTCACCGCTGGCAGTGGTAAAGCTTTTTAAATGCTGGATGTTAAAATCTTATTACTTTTATCTAAACTGAAGCTACCTGTACGCCTGGGACCCCTTGGAAGGAAACGGTTTACCTGAGCGTTATGGCTACAGAGACGTGCTGAGCTCCCAACAGGCCCTTGGCTGTGTTTGACCCTCCCTTTGCCTCACCTCACGCTTTTGCTGTGAAGAAGTTCCCTGCTTTGTCAGAGACGATTTCTGTTTCTGCCCTGGCAGCACCCCATGGCGGGAGCTCGGCGTCTTCTCCACGCTTGGGGTCAGCCAGGATAATGCACGGTGCCTGCAGTCCTGTTTTACAGCCATGTAAAATACTGTTGGGTCAAAATCCGTTGTTGCACTTGATGCTAGCCTTTGTCAGCTTGTCTTTGAAGTGTCACAAGTCTTGGATTTAGCTATGCAATAAAGACATGGAATTAATGATTATTTTCCATAAAAAAGGGATGCCATTACTTATTTCTGTGAATGAGAGGAAAGGGAGCTCCCCTTTCTGACAGTAATAGTCTCAGTGAGCTCTGAAGCAGATTTTCAGTGCAGTTGAAAAACTGGCTTCAGAGAATATTGTACTTACCTGCTTGTGTAAAAACAGATCCTGTCTCCTTCAACCTACACAGAGTATGAAAGTTTGATTATGAAGTTTTGGTGCAGGCTGGTTCTGGAGGCAGAACTGAGCTGGCACGTGAGGCTTTGGAGCAGATCTCCTCTCTTGGAAAATGATCCAGGACCTTTTTCAATCGTAGGTTGTGGTGGTGATTTCCAGCCGTCAGAAGCTGGTATCGCACAATTGCATTTATGTTAAGGTTTCTCTGTTCCTGCTTCAGTGTTGGCTGTCAAAAAGCCCAGCTCCCATGCTGGGAAAATGACTGGACGGATTTGTCCTAAAGCAGGCACCAAAGCTTTTGTTCATGGGCTGGCTGTCAACAAAATGCTGAGGTAAGCTGGTTGACACTAGAGTTTCTGTCCTGGAGATCAATTGCATTATGGACACAGTGGCAGAATGAGAGCTTTGCACTCTCATCTGCCTCATAAATTGCTGTCTTTACATTTTCTGGCTGTCTCTTTTACCATCTTGTAAAATTTGCTGTAATCGCCATCAGTTGTTCTTACTTTTGGAATGGGCTGTATAACATGAAGTGTGTAAAGAGCTTTTTAACACTGAGCATTTCTGAGGTGAGTTTCTAATGTGTGGAGGGTCTGCCCTTGTGAATCCAATCACAGAAATGTGATGCAACAAACTGTCTTAACGAGGATAAGGTGCACTAAATTAAGATGAGGGTTGTGTATAGGAATGTGTATAACATAGTAATACTATTACTACTGTTGTCATCTGTGGTGTTGCTCAGATACAAGTGTGCTATTTTCAATAGCTGGAGGGTTTAGTATAGATGAGGCACAAATGGAAGTAAATAGATATGCATTTAATATTTGTAGATATTAACTTCGTGTCACCTGTGTCTTTTATATGATAGGGATCTCAACAGGTAGTAATCTCAGTCTCATTTTTTATGAAACATCCACTTCATTTCATGTATCGCTTTCACTTACACATCTCAGGCTCTGTAGTTTTTGCTACTCATTATAAGCGTGCTCATATTACATGAGCATAACCCGGGGGTCAGGGCAACCCCAGGTATCAATACAGGTTGCGGGATGAAGGGATTGAGAGCAGCCCTGCCGAGAAGGACTTGGGGGTACTGGTGAATGAAAAGCTGGACGTGAGCTGTGCTCACAGCCCAGAAAGCCAACCCTATCCTGGGTTGCATCAAAAGAAGCAGCATGGCCAGCAGGTCAAGGGAGGTGATTCTGCCCCTCTACTCCACTCTGGTGAGACCCCACCTGGAGTACTGCATCCAGGTTTGGAGCCCTCAGTACAGGAAAGACGTGGACCTGTTGGACTGGGTCCAGAGGAGGGCCACAAAGACGATCAGAGGGTTTGGAGCACCTCTGCTATGATGACAGGCTGAGAGAGTTGGTGTTGTTCAGCCAGGAGAAGAAGAGAAGGCTCCGGGGAGACCTTATAGTGGCCTTCCAGTATCTGATGGGGGCCTGCAGGAAAGATGAGTACAAACTTTTCAGCAGGGCCTGTTGTGATAGGACAAGGAGTAATGGCTTTAAACTGAAAAAGAGTAGATTTAGACTAGATATAAGGAAGACATTTTTTACTCTGAGGGTGGTGAAACACTGGCCCAGATTGCCTAGAGAGGTGGTAGATGTCCCATCCCTGGAAACATTAAAGGTCAGGTCGGATGAGGCTCTGAGCAACCTGATCTAGTTGAAGATGTCTCTGCTCATTGCAGAGGAGGTTGCACTAGATGACCTTTATAGGTCCCTTCCAACCTAAACTAGTCTATGATTTTATGATTATTATTTCCTTGTATCTTTAATTCTCTGAGTAAAACAGAACAAGAAAGTTTAGGGAAGAAAGAACATTTAGTGCATATCAGTGGTATGGAAGAGGTGTACATACATTTCCCCAGCTGGATGATGTTATCTCAGCAGCAAAAAGAGAACAACTGCCAGCTACAAGTGAAGAGGCAGAAATTAGAGCAACTGCTGAAAAATCACTGAAATTAAGGACCTGCTCGTTTAGTGTGATTGGAGCATGTAAATATTAACTCTAATGATGACAACACGTAAATTGGAGTGCTCAATAAAATTTGAGCACATGAAACTGAAGTGCCACAACCTGCTTTATTGATCATTTTTAAAGTCATCTGCATTTAATTTGCCACAGTATTTACATATGCTTTCTGTAGTTTGCTTATAGCAGAATTTCCACAAGGAACCCACCAGTCTTCCAAAATTCACACGTACAGGTACATGTAAAGAAAACAATTCTATGTGCAAGATATCCTAAAGTTGGGAGCTAATCAGGATTATGAAATTTTTTCATTTAACTTGTTCTACAACAGTCTCTGGCCTTGCAGAGAAGATGGAATATCCAAGGAAACAAGATAATTACAAGGTAACACTAAAGATTTCTGACATAGTCAACCTTATTTTACTACTCAATTAGGAGAGTAAATAGAGACAAATACTGACACATGGAAGCAGGTTAGTTTTATAGTAAACTTCTAAATTAGATGAAATGTTCATATAGATAGCTCCGCAAACCTTATAGGGTTTAAGCTGCAGTGAACTTATGAATGTAAATGAAAACTGATTTAGGTGCAAGTATCTGTTTTGTTTACATCACCAAATATGACTTTGGAGTCTTTCAATGGGCCTTGAATTTTCCAAAAGTGAGCTTTACACATGCAATATTATAATGCTACCTCTTGGTTCCTAAAATCTCCCAAGTGCAAAGGCAGTAATTTAGGTGACATCTTCACTGTAAGGATTCAGCAAACAAACAGCAAAAATATCCCAAAAGTGAATCGACAATGAGAACACTTCTTAGATCATTCAAAGAGCAGCATCTTTTAAGTAATTGGGCACTTTGTTTTGTCAGAAGTATGTCTTTATAAGGCTTCTAGATTGCAAACATTGGTATTGATGAAAAATATGAATCTTAAAATTGCAAGAGCTAATTTTTCACCAGTTATTTCCCTCATTAACATGCCATTACTTTTATAAATGTTGAGCAGATGTATGTATGAGGTTGGCATGATTAGACTGTCAGTAATCTTTGTAATATAAAATCTTTGATCTCATTTTTAAGATTTAAAAATCTCTACAAACAGGAACATCAGTAACAAAATTACTTTTTAGGATTCCAAAAGGAATTGAAAGTTGTCTGTCCAGGTCAACTTGATGAGCATATACTGTCAGGAGACTTGAAAGGCCTCTGTGCTGCCTGGGTAGCGGGGTTTCCGGCAGTGGCAGCGTAATAGAGCAGTTTATCCTGACAGGTGACAAGGTTTGCTTATATTAGCTCATGATGTAATAGAAGACAGGCAAAATCATGGGGACCTTCTGTTAAAGCACTTGTACAAAAGGAACTTTTTACATGGAAGGAAGGGTTTCTTGAGAATTCATAATTAAATGTCAGGCTGTGGAGTGGGCAGAGCTATACAAAATGTAAGTGAAAACTCTTTGCACAGAAAGAACTAAGAGAGGATTTTTATAGATTGCTGAAGCAACTGCTTACTGTTGATAAATATGTGCACGACCCTATCGTTTTGCAAATACTTAATTCACTATCACGCTATTAAATGACATTTTAATACTTTGTATCCAACAATCTCATTAATGATTGCTTTTTTAATTAATTCAGATTTTCTCCTCAAGACCTAACGTGTTAAAAGTGTTTCAACATCATGGCAAGCAATGAGAATTACTTGGCTTTTCCCACTCTAATATTGCAGACTTTCAAACCTGATCAGAAGTTTGTCATGAGGAGGAGGTGTTCTCTTCTGCAGTACAGAAGCACTTTGTTATTGCAAAATACAGCAGTTGTCTCTTAAATACCTAATGAAAGTGTGGGACAAAACAAGGCAAATCACAGACCTGCTTGATCTTTAAGGGGCTGGGAAGAGCTTTGTGCAATTGAGAATTTGATTGATTAGATTTTAGGCTCACAGGTACTGGGTAATGTATGTGGAAAATAATGTGATGTAGGAGACTTTGGGGGTTACCTATAGGTTTTTTTCAGGCTGTGCTTGAAAAAAAGCAATGGTTGCTAAACTACATGTGTTTGAAAACTGTTGGAAAAAAAAAAACCCAAAACCTAACCCAAAATTAAAACCAAAAGCAAAGAACATGTCAAAACCTTCACACAGTGCAAACAAGTCATGTGCAATCAGACTAGCAATACCGATCCGTGTCGCCGACTGCAGCTGTTGAGAGAATCTGGAGTTTGTTTTTTACCTTTACAGTGTAGCACTGTGTCACTAGTGAGCGCACTGCTGCATACCTTAAAACTGGTCAAATAAATTGATTGGAGGGGAAGTGTGGAGGAAATTAATTATTCTGGAAAATGAGAAGACTGAGGGAGAAAAGAAAGGAGCTAAAGGAGGAGGCAAATGGGAAGGCCCACAGGAAAGGTGAGAACTGCAAGAAATGCAAGGGTAAAGCAGTAAAACAGGATGGGAAAAGAATAATAGAGTGGGACTAGAAAATATGAGAGGATGCAGAAAGGTACTGAGGAAACTGTGAAGGTAAGGGCAATAGAAAAGGAAAAGGAACTCTGTAACACATAAAAGAGGGAATTTAATTAAAAAAATAAAGTTTAAAATAGAAAAGTTAGAGGAGTTAGGAAGTGCTCTGTATACAATCCCTCAATAGCCACAATAGGTTGTATTGCTAGAGTACCTATGACTTGTGACTCTGTCTTAATGTCAGTCATTGTATGGCCCTATGTCTTAGTCCCTGCAGATGTCAATACTTTGCATTTGCATCTGTAACCAGTGGCTGGAGGGTCTAAGAAGATAGACATTGAAAAAGTCTATAAAATTACAGGATCATCCATTTCTGTGCTTGTACAGGCTAGCTTCCTGCAATAAATCTAGTTAGAAAATAACACAAAATATTAATTTAGCAATATATCTTCCAGTAATTTTAAAACTAAAACTATTTCAGTGGGCTCTGAATAGCTTCCTATTCAGAGGAAGGTAAATAGCTGCTTTTCTTGTGTAGCACGGGCATTTCAGCTTCTGCTGCTGAGACCAGCTGAATGGCCTGAGACTTGCAGTTTACTTTAAAATGTGTAATAAAACCTGGGTAGGACAAATGCTCTTTGATACAGAATATTTATCTTGGAAAAGCTTGCCTGGTTATGTTGGGGTTAAGGACTGTAAATAATCCTTTTCTTAAAATGCAAGAAATGTATTCAGGATGAGAGACCTATTAAAATACTTAGCCAGAATTAGAGAAGTCCTTACCAACTGTTACCAAAACTGTACACTTGTTCTTGTCATGAAGCTGTGCACAGGCACAGTGCAGAACTGTGAACCTAGATTGCATTCTTTGGGACAGCAGATGACCCATGTTAATTGGCAAGGCTGGATTTAATTATTCTGTTCTTGGTGCATTTTGTGAGTGCTTATGTTATGCGTGGCTTTGGAAAGTGACATTTTTAGCAAGTAATAAGCTCTACTTTAGTACTAGAATGTTGACAATTGCTTTTGGGTGACTAAAAATTTTCTCATTTATGTTTTATGTTGATATTAATATTTAAACCATATCAGCTAGCAAGAATAGGTTGAATGAACAGAATAGAAAACGTCTCATGTAACCATTGAAGACAAATGCTTTAATTTTTCTCATTTTAAGCCTTTTCTGTTAAACCATATTATTTTGTCATGCTGTCATACTTAAATTAGTTATTTTAATGTTAAATTTGGTATAGTTTTTTGTATGTGGACTTTGGTTAAAATTAAGGATATCTAGCATTTCACTGGATTCTTTCACTTTCTTCAATAGCTAATGCAATGTATGTTCAACAATAGGAAGAAATGTATTGTATGTGGGGTCATGTTTTCCTTCTTCCATGAGCTAAGATTAATGTATTTTATTTCATCAGATAACTATCCAGTGCTCATAACGTCTACCACAGTAAAAGAAGTCAGTCAAATTTTTTTTCACATATGGTTGAACAAAAAGTCCGTGCTACAGATCCTTTCATAAGTAAAAATGCAATGGCCATAGCCTGCACCAAATTGGGAAGTTTTATCAGATCTTCCTTCCATCTCTGTTCTGTCAGTCTCTCTAAAAAACTGATCTAAAGGTCACTGAAGTCAATGAAAAGTCTCCTATTGACTTCAGTGGGTTTGGTTCACTCCCTAAATGGCAGTGAATAAATGTGGTCTTTGCAAGATGCCTAGAGAATTTTAAAAAATCCTGGGAAAGATGAAAATACGTTGCAAAATCTTTCTCAGCAGCACAGTCCCGTGAGTTCAATTCCCATTTATATCAAAGGAGCTCCAACTCTGCTTTCTCAGTTAACCCTGTGTAGTTTTTCTCATTTCAGCTGGAAAAATGATTGACAGAAACAATCAAGAAGTGTTCGTCACCCACCTTCATTTTGGTTTAGCTGTGAACTAAAAGCAATAGGGGATTTACACTCATGACCTTCTATTATTGCATACTGTAATGTAAAAACCCAGCTAACAGCCGTGAGCCAAAGTTCCAATGGAAGGAAACAGTTGTGGAGTTTTCCCTCACTCTTGTTCATGTTTCTTGTTCATCTGTTTTTTTACACCATAAACTGTATTTGCTGGTACTGACTTCTATGTCTGGCTCTTAATTTTTTTTTTTTTTGAGAGAGAGAACTAGACTTTGCATTTGCAAGATTCTAGATTGCATATAGTTTTCAAAAAGTAGGTTACCAGCAGATCTCCAAGTTCGTCTCCCTTTTTAAGAGTCTTTACTATCGCCTTTCTACCTTCTCACATACTTCAATTTTTTTTTCTGTTCAAGTGTAGCTTCACATGCACTTCCTGTGAGCACTGAACTTTTGGGAAAAATTGCCTCTACTACTGCTTTCTCACAGAATAAACATTCACCCCAACAGTTTGACTCACTAAGGCATGTTGAAACCAATATCACTGCTACCTGGAAAGTTTTAAGCTATAACCAACTGCAGAATAGCATACTTGCTCAAGAACTTGTTGCAAAATGACAGTGAAGGTGGGTGATGCCATCCCTTTGTAAGTGACTAAATGCCATTCTGGTTTCTGGTGGTCATCTCTTGGGATGTGCCAAGAGGTTACTTTGGATCTCTTGTCCTCTGAAAAATCATGCAGTCTCTCTAGATCACTTGTTCCAACTCAAAGGCTCTGTAAACCTCTGCATGGCGCTTGCCTCTGCCTTGGCTGTGGCTAGAGCTATCTACAAGCTGCCTTTCCCAAAGCGCCCTACTGATAGAAGAAGAGTTACTGGTGGGACTGGCACTGGGATAAGGGAAGTTTCCTGCCATGCGGTGTGTTTGGAGTTGTTGGGGGGTGGGGATGCTCAGCCCATAGGGACAGGTCACTGTACACTCAGCAAAATGGTGCTATTAGCATGTTCTCCTGTCCTGTATTTTATGCACTGCTGGTAAGATTACTTATGAAGTGGATATGAAGTGTTTGCTACTGTGAAGTTAACTTCTAATAACAATTACCCGATGTAAATGTTACATTCTCTCAGAAACCTCCCCAACCCGTTTTGTTTGATTTAGAGACTCATGTTAGTAACAGCAACCTCTTCTGATTTTTGGAAATCTTTCTTTGCCTTGCACTAGTTTTGGATAGTTTATCAGGATACAAGTCATTATTATTTGTAGAACAAATATTGTTAGGGGCCTTTAAATGATACGTTTGCAAAAGAATAAGGCTGAATTTTGTCTTCAATTTTTTTAGAGGAAAAGAAAACACTTGTGANGGCCTTTAAATGATACGTTTGCAAAAGAATTTTGTCTTCAAATTTTTTAGAGGAAAATAAAACACTTGTGGGTATGACAATCATAGAATCTTCTGGGTTGGAAGAGACCTTTAAGATCATCAAGTCCAACCATTAATCTAACACTGCCAAGTCCACCACTAAACCATGTCCTTCAGCACCACATCTACACATCTTTTAAATACAAGGACAAGAGGTAACGGGCACAAACTTGAATATAGGAAGTTCCATCTTAACATGAGGAGGAACTTCTTTCCTTTGAGGGTGGCAGAACACTGGCACAGGAGGAGTCTCCCACTCTGGAGATGCCATCCTGTGCAACTGCTGTAGGTGACCCTGCTTGGGCAGGGGGGTTGGACTGGATGAGCTCCGGAAGTCCCTTCCAACCCTGACCAGTCTGTGATTCTGTGATACCTCCAGGGATGGTGACTCAACCACTTCCCTGGGCAGCCTGTTCCAATACGCAATAACCTTTTTGGTGAAGAAATTTTTCCAATGCTATGCTTTTCAGAACTGTGAGGGTTAATTAGAGTATACTTCCTCTAAAGCAAATTAAGCATGCATAAATATTTACCAGATATTTCAGAGACTTTTCTGATTCCTTTTTACATCTAGTTGCTTGATGGGCTGAGGGGCTTGTTAAAATAAACCTGCAACAAGATGATTGCAAGCTGTTAGGTCGCTATTGCAGCTCTTGTGGTACCCAAGAAAACTTCCTTCTCAGAAATATGCTGTTTGTTAATTGAGGTTGGACATGCTGGAATGCTTAGGCAATTCAGTGAGCTAACACTGGAGAGAGAAAGCTCAATTTTGAATCTTGCTTTTCTTGTCTGGTTGTGAAATCACTGACAGGTCAGAATTCATGGGAGGGTTGGGAGGACATCACAGCTTTATTCGGCAGTTTAATGAACTCCCCAAACGTTAGCTCCTCAACACTGTGTAATGGATGAGTTTGTTCCTTCTTGCTGTTTGCCGTTATCTTGAGGACTCATCAACCTTAACTGAGTTGTCTCTATTCAAGAATACCCAACCATGTGTTTAGAAATTCCCTTTGCCTCTGTGGTGATTCAGGCTGTTCAGGAGGCTTTGTGTAATACTGCTGTGTGATTCAGATGCTCCCTGAGGTTGCTGGGCTTGGCTGATTCAAAGTGGTGAGCTTTGCTGTAGTCTCAGTAATAATAATGGTTAAAAAGGATATAGTTTTTGGATCGCTTCTCACTTACATCCGCTAAACACTTACTGAAAGTCCCTGTCTTATATGTTCCATGCTACACTATTATATAGGAATTCCTCTACTGTCCTTTTCCTAAAAATATTTCCTTCTAAAAGAGCATTTAGCAACAGGAATGATGTCTGTCACACCTGGCTAGTATTCGCCCATTTCTTTTCTGACAAAGCAGAATTGTTTATGCAGTATATGCTTTGTTTTAGAGGGGCTGTTTAGTTTGGTTTTAATACATACTTTTGATCTCTCACATGTCTATAAAGAGACCTAATGGTTTAGGGCTATTTTGCTCTTTGAGTAGAAGTTTGTGAGTCGTATGATAGTCACTAGGTCATTTGCGGGTTTCTCTCTTAGTCTCAGACAGCTTTCACTGCTTTCACTAATGAAATGTAGTACGAGTAATATGTTCCATCAGATACTTTATTTTTGGTTTGTAGCCTATACAGGGAGGAGGTACTCTAAGTAACACGGGGACTTTTCGTAGAGGACATCTTCTAAATTTAGCGTTTGTAAATGACTCAGAAAATTAGAAATACACAACTGCCATTTAATTTTCTACCTTAGTAGTAAAATCTAGAAGTGGACTCCAGCTCCTGTGCAGTGCAAGAGATGAATTTTGGTTGGAGTTCAGGGAGCTAGATCAGCGTTATTGAGGTATAATGAAAATAACCAGAATTTGCTATTTTTTTCCCTAAATAAAGGGAAACATTTTAGACTGATCTGTTGGACTGACATGTATGGAAGCACAGGTAACAGCAGAGTACCACATTTCTATGTATTTTGTAATTGTCATATATTGTGTTTTTATGAGGGTTAAAGGGTTGGAATTACAATCGCCACCACAACCAGAGATGGGTCTGCAGCAGTGGAAAAAGCTTTTCAAATAATGGTTTAAAAAACACTTGTTTTCAGCAGTTCTAATTAACTACTGAAAATTTGACTTTTTGAAGAAAAAAAAAGGCATTTATAGTGTCTGTAGAGAGGAAAGAAACAAATTAAGTCACTGTATTTTATGCCAGGTTTTCAAACAATCTTTCATATAGGTTAAATATAAGTATAGGTAAATCCAATGTGTTTTCGTGCTGCTTTGGTTTTTAAAGTGAGTCTAGGATATTTTTAGGGCAATTGATAAGTAATGTGGATAAACTTCCCATTGACAGTGCAAAAGCCATAATAATCATTGCTAACTAGTATGTGTTAGGTCCTACTCAGAATTTAGCTGGATAATGTTGGATTATTTCCTACCAGATTAACTGCGATTCATAATGTGCTGCCTATGAAACAAAATTGTATATATGTTTATGGAAAATCAAAGCAACCCAGTCTAGCTTCTTCTGGCATTCTCTGGTGGGAAAACAGCAAAAGAGTTAAAAAGGAAAACACCTAAAGCGTTAAAAGCAGGGAGAGACTGTATGGCTTTGTTATGGCATGAGATATTTATGAAAAAAGTTATATCATATGCATGTTTTGTTGTCATATTAATTCAAATGGTGAGGAGTACACTTTGCCTTAGATTCAAATACAAGTTGACATGCAGTTCATTTGCCATCTGGGTTAGATTTATATGGAAAATACTGGAAGCATCAGTTCACTTACTGATTATTTTTAAATGGCTTTAGACTATGTATATACAGCACTTTAGTTCATTGAACTCTTGTCAGCACAAACATAATATATAAGACAATTGCTTCACTAGCATTCAATTATTACAATTATAACCTTATTATGTTGAATCAGCTTTTTGCTCCTTGCAGTTAATAAATAGCATTCAAGGTTTGTTTATTTTTTTCCTATGGCAGTGAAAGCCTTGCCTTATTTAAGAAAAAGAAAAGCAAGAAGCAGAGAGCATATAAAATATGCAGAGAGAAGGCCATTGAAAAATTTTAGTGATGTGGTAAAATGAAATGAGGGCTCATTTACTTCTGCATAGCTCTTCAAAGCTTGACTCTATTTAGGATTTGTGACTGCTATCAATTTACCATAACTTCTCCTGTTATAGTCTTAAGGAGAAAAGAAAAAGACTGGTAGAATATTTTAGGAAATGAAAGCTTCTAGTTTTAGTTCATTGCTTTATTTCTTTACTCCTTCCTTCTTTTCCTTGTAAGTTTATGAAGTGATATATAGTTACTGAAATACCAGGATACTTTGGCAATGCAAGCCCACGATTTCTTCCTTCTGCTGAAGTAGTAGGGAAAAGAAGATATGTTTTTACACGAATGTCCTTTCGTCAGGTCAAAGTAACAGCTAACTGCTAAGGTGAAGCTGGAAAGAACTTCTTTTGGTTTAATTCAGTGATATTAATCAGTTCTATCAAATTACAGGTTTTTTATATTTAGCACCTACCTTCTTTTTCCAGCTAGACTGCCAGGCCTATTAAAAGCTATTACCTCTCTTTATTAACCTTGCTTTTCTAATATCTGATCATTACAGTGATAACACTGTTTGTTGTATGTGAGCATCTAAAAGTGTAGATAGTCATCTGAAATATTGCTGTAATTCCAAATTTATTCTCCCCTATGTAGACATCATCTATGGCTTCAGGACTCAAACAATTCACATTGACCTTGGTAATGGTGACTAACAGTACTCCAACAGCTTCTGGATCCTGTGTCACCTCTGCTTTGGTTCTAATGCTGCATTGCTCAGTTTGGGGCACAAAAGCTCCAAAGTGCCACCAAATATAATGTGAAATTAATGTTCCTGTACCTGGAGGGAAAATCTGAAGAGTCATGATATTTTAATATAAAACATTAGTAAGTTAGCGCAAAATTTTTTACCAGTATACACCAAACCAAATAAATCCATGTCAGGTATTTCACATCAAAAAGCACAGAAACATGAATGAGACAGATTAGTACCATTTCTTTCCTTCACTAATTTTTTTCAGGTCTCGAGTCTGCTGAACTCTCTGAGCTAAAGTTTTATCTTTTTATCACAAATACCCCAACAAGTTTACATCACGGGTGGTTCAAATCTGACTTTTCAGAAGGGGAATTAATACCTCTTAAGAAAGACAAAATAGCCTGGTAAATCCAGATGGTACCTCATGATCATATTACCTGATCGTTTTAGAGGAAGAGATGGATTTCTGGCAGGAACACATCACACATGTCACTCTGCAAACTTTGATTGAGGCACAGCCTGGGGTTAGATGTTCTCTCACGTGGTAAAGGTAAGACAAATAGCTGGCACACAGATGCACTGACATCATGAAGAAGTATCTTGTCCATATATGTATGACATATACAGACTCACAAGTAGTGTTATATTTTAACAAGTTTGGCTCACTGCTCTTACAATTAAGGCAGCTGAAAATAATCTGAGTATGTTCATGACATTAAACATTTCCACATGGTTTTATAGAAATAGGATAGAATAGTAAGCAAGAGCAGTAATGAGCTTATCTATTTATCCTATATGAATAAAAGGATGAGTGTCACAATTGATTTGTCATTTTGCCTGTTTTGAATAAAGGAGCTTGTACCATCAGGTACCTTTATTTTGAATGTATTGCGGTCCAGGATGTAAAGTATCCTGGTGGGTGGTTTGCCAGGAGGGGTACTACACAGTTTTGATCGTGTCACATAATATAGCAGATCCCGTTGAACAATGCTGATGGGGGGGCTCTAAACACTTTCGTTACTTTGGTGAATCTGACTTGCAGCACTGCAGTGGTGCTGTAGGGAGGAAGTGGAAGAAGGTAAATAGCTGTAACTTCACCTTTGTGAAGTTTTCACCTGCTTTTGGGATAGCATTGTTCCCAATATGATATAATCTTTGAATAATGCGTCACAGTTCTAGCATTTGGAATGCTTGACTTTGCAGGTTTGCCTGGAGCACACTTTTGCGTGGTTTTGCGAACACTCTGAGACAAAATAGACAACTAATTTTAGGCAGAAGCCTCGCTGTGTCTTAATTTGAAATGGGAAAGGAGGTTTTGAAAAACATTTATCATAAATCAGATCAGTATCTTTTTGTGTTCTAAATGTAAAAGAGTGAAGATGATTTTTCAATTCCTGTAAACGAACGTGATTAAAATCTGGTATCCTGTTAACAGCTCAGTCTTGTATCTGCTCCTTTTGTAGGTTTTAGTAATGCTATTCATATGAATATAAGACCCACAAGAGAAGTCTTTGGCACTTTACATGAATAAAATTCTCATGTTGACTACTGCTTCAGCAAGGAGGGAAATACTTGTCCCTCTTTGCTGTAACATCCATTGTAATAGTCTTAATGCACATTATCATTATATCAAGCAACAAGAATCAATGCTACTGATTAATGTAATATTGCATGTTAATGAGCCATGTTTCTGTATCATGTAGAAGGCTATATCCTTGAGACATATTTAAATAAATAACATTAAGAAGAAAGAAGCCTTCAAATAACTAAATGGTTTTAACTTAAGTCCATAAAATCAATGAAAATGGAAGCTAAAGCTCTTGCTTATCTATTAATTCAGCACTATGCCTTCTCCAGGTCAGTGTTACAGCACACATGGGACAAAATATCCTTGAATGATTTTGTACAAGATTACTGCAATAGCCAGACACAGGGAGATAAGGTAAAGATAGACTGATAGGCTTAACTCCGAAATGGCCTGGTTTCCTGGGTTTATTTCAAACCCCTCACATTGCGCAGTTCTTGTGTGTGTTATATCGCTGCTATATAAACCTTTGCTTATGCGGCCATCTAATTTGTAAAGAAGGCAACCTTTAAGCTGACAAGCAGCTTTAGATCCTTTTTAGTCCCAGTACCAAAGGGAAAAATATGGGCCAAACTGTGACACATACAGTGTAAATGGAATGTGCCTTTCTCAGATGATTGTGTTAGTAAAAATCAGCAAGTGTTTTCCTATCAGGTCTAAAAATTTCTGTTTAACAGAGGCATAAATTTCACTTATAAAAACACTTGTGTGTTTTAGTAGCATCCTATCTGTGTTGGCTTTTCATGTATCTTCACTGCAGAAACTGTGTTTTCCAAGCAATAACAACATAAACTGCAATACTGATTTATGTTACATCCCACATAATATTTGGGATTATATAGCTTTTTAATTTTGTTTCTCTGTGCTGTCTTTCTTCTAATAATGTCCCTCCTTTATCTTTCATTCTTTTCTTCCGCCTTTAAGATACTAAGCTACAGAAGGGAATTTTACTTTATTGTTTTATTTATGGTCACTGTAAACTCCTCTGGTGTGAACCCAAGCTGAAGTCCTCTGTGGAAATAGCCCCGTCTCCTGTAATCATAAGTGTCATCTTTGAGGATGACAGCTTCAAAGTTTCTGGGGAACGGTGTTCTCATGGGATGTTAGTGTTGTGAAGAGGGGCACTCCCACCGGTATTTTGAATCAGTTCCTTAGAGGGTTTTGAAGTGTAACAGCAAGACCTTGAATTTGACCGAATATTCTATAGGGAATCAATGTAGAGAAAGAAAGAGGGATGACGCATGGTTAGCTGTTGATATGACTGAGGAATAAATGGCTGCATTGTGAATTAATTGAAACTTTTCATTCACAAAAAGAAAGGCGTGGCTTAGCCAAGCTATCACAGGCATCAAAGTACCACTGATTTTTCAGTAGAGAACCATGCCTACCCCTTGTACATTTACTTTCACTGCAAAGGTAATAATTTTGGAAGGAAACTTGCCTTGAGTGGGTGCACACTGCCTGAAGGAGCCCTATGGTGTGGGAGCCTTTTGGTATGTAAGATGTTATAGGCTTTTGCTTCTTGTCATCTTGACAGTTTTATAGATTTTTTTTTTTTTTTGGTGCTATTACAGCTTCTTGTTAAATATTGTTTTAGATTACTTGTTTCTTTTCTCCCCCCCCCCAGTTAATTGTAGTTTCTATTTAATTTATTGTGGGGTTCATACTCAATGGTTCTGATCTTTATGTGAAAAGTATGCTAGAGGGAAATATGTCTTCATAGATAAGGTTATATATTTCTTAAATATTTTATAAACAACACACGATAAGGAATTCATGGTAAGGTTCTGGGAAAAAAGAATCAATTGAATAAAAAATGAGAGTGACTGGTATTTTAATACTAGCAGGAAAGACAAAAGATTTCTCTAGTAAAACTTGTGTCACGAACCTGAATCTCTAGCCACAATAATTACACAAATATTTTTGTTCTGGACAACTGACTTATTCATGGGATAGGTACTTTTTTACTGCACAAAAGTTGTGTTGTTTGTCTTACACTCTCAGGTAACATCTCTGTGCAGTTGCAAAGTGTTGTATGCATTAGATTGCTATTAGTAAGGATTTTAGGGATTCAAAAGGTGGTCTATGGAGTCTCTAATCTAGCAAGCCAGCTGGGCATTTAGAAACTCTTTGTTTCAGCAAGGAAGCAGCATGCATTTTTTCCCCCTGGAGGTCTGGTCTACCTTGGAAGAAGAGTATTCTGAACAGGAGACAGTTTCGGTGATTGGCCTTTATGTGAATTCCTGCTTTGGCAGCTGCATTGAAAAGCCCCTCTTGAACGTGCTCTGCTTTTCTGTCTGGTGCTGATGTTGTCAGCACTTGTTTGTGTCCACAGGATGTCAGATGTCACCTTCACAGTTCATAGTGACCCATTAAGCTGAGGTGGTCTACTCTTCTTTATCAGAGAAGCACAGGAGAATTTGTCTTTTGGGGACCATGGAGAAATGTTGAATAGCTGTGAGAGGATTATTTTTACCTGCGAGATTTAGCATGTCTCAGTGCAAAGCATGTGGATTACTATTTTACAGTAAGCAGCACAGTAGTGTTAGACTGTACCTAAAAGGATCAACAGGAATGCTGTAGTTATCCCACACCTGAATTAAGAGTTTTGCTGTGTGGATGGGAAATTGGTTACAGAGAACATCCAGGCAAGACCCCCCTTTAATGCAGCAGTGAAGAAAAATCCCATAATCATGATGGACTGGATAAATGAGAATTGAGTAAATATAGAGCCAGATTTGTTTTTTACTGGTTTAGGAATAGCTTCATTGGAATTGACTTTTATAAACTCAATAGAGTGAAAGCAGAACAAATGAGAGGAGTGGGAATTTACAGTTAGACTATTTTCTCCTTTTAGGTGACCGGTATTAGTGACCCATTAACATTTTGGACTCTATGAAAGCTTCAGCACTCCCTTTCTGACAAAGATGTAAAATCCATTCTAAACATGCTATGAAATCACCAGGAGGTATAGGAAAAACAGAAGCAAATCTGATGGAGTTAAAAGAATTAGCGCTTATTTGTTCCTCAAAATATATATATACATTCCAGTGATATATAAAATCACTCAAAAGATGCAAAGCGTAGACTTAACTTTCCAAAACCCTTGGAAAGGACTTTCAAAATCAGCTTAAAGGATAAGATTTAAAAAAAAAAGAAAAGGGAAATGACCATACACCATTGGGGTCCCCACAGGGACCTTTGTTTGAAGATGATTTACCAACTGTACTGATGAATTGAAAGTTAATCATCAATTGCCAGGATAAAGTGTTCTGAACTGCAATGATAAAGACCTGGATTTAATTCCCAATATCTTGATTCCTTTTCTTATCCGTCTGTACTTACCCTTTCAGGGAACACTGCAAACAATTCTCACATGTACTCTTGCAATAGTAGCGTAACGCTGCTTAGGGCTGGGACTTCAAAAAGAGAGAGTAGCAGACAAAGATTAGTCACAGAGATTTCCCAAAGATGACAGGAAACCACAAAATACAGGACCAAAATCATAAGTTTGGTGAGATTTGGATTTGATGGGGTACCAAGACCTGAAAATAAAAATAAAAGAACACTCCATTGACATAGTAGTAAAATGTAATTGACCACAAATAGAAGAGCATTCTGTCTGCTGCAGCTGGAACAATATTCAGATTAAAAACAAGCAAGGAGAACCACAGTTGGAAGGATGGGTAGGCAGCTGCAGGAAATCCCGTTTTTAATAAAATTTTCTATGAAATAGAGAAGATTTTTGTTTACTTGAAGCATTAAAAAAAAAAAGAAATTGTAAGATGGTTTTAAGGACACCAACAGAAACTTGGAAAGGTTAAAGTGGAAATAAGTGGAAAAGGGGGGAGTGGGAAGAACGCAAGGAAGAACGCATGACAGGATCTTGAAGAAACATTTTTGCACATTTCAGATGGGTTTTACCCTTAGCAGGCGTAAGTGCTGGTTGCAGCATTTGAAACAATTATCTGAACTCATGATTAGACCCTGTAGCAGAGGCTTGCCTTGACAAGGTATGGCAAATAAAGGGGATACGTTCATTACTTTTGGATGCATCCCTTTTTCCACATAGTTTCCAGTAAATCTCAAGGGTTTGTTTTATTTTTTTTTCCACTGCGGTGACAAGTAGTGACACAAAAACATTACAATAGCTTTTTCTCAGCAAGCCTTGTAAAATCTTCTTCAGCCAGTTAGCAGGAGAAAAATAAAAGCTCTCTCATTTCAGGCCTTACCAAAAGAATGCAAGTCCTAACGCAGGGAGCCTACCGGGACCAAATTGTGGGACACTGAGGGCAAGCCTGAATGAGACCGCACACGTCCCCTGTGCGGTATGGGGACGTACACATTGCGATACAGGTGCAGGCCTATCTTTGCTCAGCTAGTTGTTCTTCCTACAGAGAGACTTTTTTTGTCAGCATAGCTGATATGTTAAGCTTAAGTTATGTTTTTTTAGCAGAACAGTTCCTCCACAGGCTCCTCAAAAAGATAGAAATGACCTGTGAGACCAAATGTACAAGACCAACGCACGTGCATGATATTGTCCCCAGTGGAAGGCACATCAGATGACAAAGACATTCTGTGCTTTGTTTTAGCCAAAGAGTCCACAGTTCCGAGTAGGATATTGCTGTACTATGTCATGGTTAAATGTCTCTTACAAGGGACAAAAATGAAAAAGCATAAAAACCACAATTAATCTATCCTTGTATGGAAGTCAGCATTGGTTGTACACTCGTTACACCTGCCTTAAGCCTATAGAACAGGGGTGTTAAGGGTACAGTCTTTCATGCTTGCCCGTTGCACAGCAGCAGATGTTATCTGTGGCATATTTTGCAATAACCGGTTTTATTCATACAGAGTGAGATTACTCTGTGATGAGTAGTTGTGACTAAAACCAAGTGGGAAAGCATTATGAGCTCTGAAAGGAGATGAAGCAGCATAAGTAGCATTTGGATGTTTACCTTTCCGATGTTTTAACAATTTCCCATTTGGGGAGTTGAAAAAGAAACTTAGTCTTTTAAATATTTCCATTATTGTAAAAAGAATTGTAGAATTGAAGCCACACAGATGAAGAAAGCAATTAACAGCAGAAAAGAGATAAAGGGCATCCACCTCCAGTGGATGTAAAAAAAACTGGTTTTGCTTTGAGAAATTTTATAATAGAGAGGTTAAATTATAAGGCTTCATAAAAAATCATTTAGACTGTAATTTCTTACTGAGGTCTGTCTTGTATTTCTGTGTTAATCATGAAGTTACTTTTCCCAAGGTCACAAAAATGCAGAAAATGTCACAGCTCAGTGTAAATGACTGGAAAAAAAAATTCTGTTCATCGAGTTTCTTGGAAGAAAGGGCTTAGCAGAAACAGGAATAAGAAAAAATATACTGTGTAATAGCAGTTGCTATAAGACGCTGATATAGTAAGGTAGAGAAAAGGATGTTGAACTCTTCCCAGAAACAAAAATATTAAAAACTGATCAGTAAAGACTACAGTATCCCCACTTCTTTGCAAAATTGTGTAGAAATAAACAGAATACTATTAACCTTCTTAAAGGTTTTGGGTTTTTTTTTGGCAAATCACATAGATGGTGGATAAAATCCATCTCGCTTTTCAGTGCTCAAAGTGTCTACAGGCTTGGTCAAGAGGAATGCACAATGAGATGAGAAATTTTTATACCACTTTTGCCACACTTTGTATGTGACCTCAAGCAAACCATTTCATCACTCACTTGTTTACCATTCTCCCAAATGGAAATGCAAAAACATTTGTACTTCACAGGTGAGTTGTGATTGTAAATTCATTCATTTATAAGAAATACTCAGATACACACAAGTGTTGTAAGAACAGTAATAAACACAAGAAATGTTGACGGCAGAAAGAAGTGAGGGTCAAAAGGCAGTGGAAACGTAGTGTTTAACTCTCTTCTGTGCCTTTGAAAATTTCTCCAATTGGTTCTAGTTCAGATCTCGGAAGACCTTGAGTCTATATAACCCTATAAATTGGAATTAATGTTAAATTTGAATGGTAGTTGAACCTTTGACTTTCTTTTCCCTCTGCTCAGCCTTTAAAAGCTGCACAAAGCTTCTGTTTCTGACCATGCTGCGGGAGAATTATGCTTAAGTGACCTGATGTTAAGCCTAAGTTCAGTCTTGAGATATATTGCTTCAGCAGTAGGTCCTCCTGGTTTTCCACTAATGTCATATGATGCCTGTATGTTAGGTTTAATCTCAAGCTGTTCACTGGCATATCTGTTTATTTTCTCCTCTCTGTTACATATCTGTTCAGTTTCCTGTTTCCTCAAGTCTAGAACTTAATTTTAGCCTAGTTGTATCATGTCTTGCATTCGCAGAACCTGACTCATTTCAGTTGCCATCTGTTGTATATTTTGAATCTTTGCATTGTGCTTCTTATAATGTGATTGTCAGAAATGTATACATTACTCCCAGTACTATTTCATTAGATGCTTAGCGGGCCCAGAGGCCTTCCAGGTAATGTTCCATTTCCTACCCTCTTAGAAAATCTGTGATACTATAATGCTTTTTGAAATCTATATAGAGTTGTTTTTTCTCCACCTTTGACATTATGCATAGACTTAATACCAAGACATTAATTACGGCATTGTTTTCAGTGTATTTATGTTTCAAAATTTAGAGAGATGACTCATAAAGTGTATAGCTTAATATTTTTAAGAAAAGGCTTTCTATTATGAATGAAATTAAATGCAGGCTTTTAAAAAACCTTGTTTGTTGCAATACTGTGTGCACTGTGTTTGCAAAGTCTATCAAATATTCATAGAGTCATGGATTATACTCTTGCAAATGGGGATTTTTTCTTTTGCCTGTGCAGCAGAAGAGCAGTGTAACTCCCATCACTGCCCATATTTGTACAAAGATCTGTATTAGCAGTGGGAGGTTTTCCAGCCCAATAGGACTTTTTATATGGGTCACGTCCCTAGGAACATGATTCATTCTTATTTTTAAATAATAGGAAGGATTCCAAACTCAGTCCTGCATTTATGACTATGTTGTTCATACTAATGACATTTTAAAATATGATAATACAGCAATATGTACTTGATGAAGAATCATTTTGCTATACTAAGTACCTGATAGGCAGTTGCCATAGCTTTGTCTATAATAATTTGAATTCTTGTAAATCCAGTTCAGTGTTTCAGTGTACAAATCTCAAGGAGTCCTGGCAATCTTCCCTTTAATATATATTCTTTCAAAAAAAGCAGCACATAACTGCGTGGTATACATTTCTCAGCTTTATTCCAAGTCCTGTAATAAAACAAGGAGCATGTAGAGACCTAGCCAACAACTCTGGTAGCTCTTAGCCTGAAGGAGCTAAGAGTTTTACACTAAATCGAATTCTGTATAAAGGACATCACAGCCTTAGTCTTACTCTTAACAAAGAGCATAGGAAAATCCCATTTTGACCATACTCGTCCTTCTGTTGGAATAACTGTTGGAAACATGCAGCAAGAAGTAGTCAATCCTTTTTCCTCTCGTAGACACCTCTAACCACTGCCTAGGGAAAGGATAAGCTGCATCCAACAGCACTCTTCTCTTATTTCCATTTCTTCCATCCTCCTCTTGTGACCCTCAATAATCCCTTTCATCCTCCAAAGCCCAAGGAAACCTACATCTGAAGTTACTCTTATTCTTTAACTCCTCCAAAAATAAAATGCTGCAACTGCTTCTGAAAAAATGTTTTTTATATATGTGCCTTCAATATTTCTAGAAAGATCTCAGACATCTAAATGCTGTGTGAACTTATTTTTAATAGCAAAACATTGACCTAGGATGGGTGTGTGTTTCAGAAAACGGAGCAAATCAGAAATTCATGCTTTTACAAAAGGCTGCGAAAGGCTTATGAACCACGTGAATTCCACTTGGCCTTGTAAAGTAGGGGATAACTGCGACTTGCTTCTGTAACATGGGCCTTGTCCTGGCTTTCTGCTTTTTCATTTTTAGAAAAGATTGTGTTTATATTCATTTGGGGGCACTTCACATAATCAGGGAGTCATGGTTTACAAAAATGGATCTAGAGTTGTAAAGACACCACCCTCCCACCCCCTTATAATCTAGCTACTCTGCTATAGTGTAGGGGTTTAAATCCAACAGCTATCTGCCTCGTTCATTTTCAGGTTTAACACGAGACAAAAAAAATTCTGCAATTCTTGACTACATCTGTTATATCAGTCATTACTATTAACAAGTAAGGAATCAATCTGTAGCACACTTCTAATAGTCATCTTAATGAGCTTTTTAATGCCTTTTTTTAAAAAAAAAGAACAGGTTACAAATGTTGCTGGAATAACTTCACTTTCCCTTTCACAGATGCTAATTAACCTTTGACTAACTTAACTATTAGTAGATGTAGGAATTTTCAATGTGTTAAATGTGATGGTGATTTTATTCTCGTGGGTTTACATACTGGAAGAGCTTACTACACTGTCCTGGTTTGAGGTAAAACAGGATCTAAACCACAACATATGCTATCATACCACTGAAAGAAGGAAGGAGAAACGATTTTATAAAATTTAAAGTATTCATTTACATTTGTTAGTATGTCCTAAAGTTAGATTAGCTGTTTTGGATTTTGTTTTCTTGGTTGCCTGGCATTCTGCTGCTATCCACTTACTTAATCGCTGGTCCTGCAAAATATTTAAGCAAAAAAAGGCATGGTTAAGGTATAATTTTACAACTTTACATTTATTTTTTTAGAAAGTTCTACACAGAGCTTTAGGCACTATAACGTATAATTATTAACCTAACTGAAAAGCACCAGTTAAAATAATTAAAAGCAATCAGCTGGCAACAATCTACAGAAAATCTCCTTTCCCTTCTATCCTCTTTCTTAAAGTACATTTTGAGACTTTTCTGAAACGTCTTCTGAAGATCCTGTTCATGTAAGCAGGATGAATCCAATGACACTCGCAGGAGTTACTCATGTATTTAAAGTTGCTTGAATGCTTACATCTTCAGTGTCTTGCCACACTATTTCTATCCATACAACATGTGCCATCCTTAGGTACTTGAGGTGATTTTCATTTCATCATTTTACTTTCTATGAGAAACTGCTCAAGAAATGGCTTCTTTGAGCCTGAGTTGTCCTGTTTTGAAAAGTTCATTTTTATAAATTAAAGAAAAAAATCTACAGGACAGATTTAAAACAGCTGGGTGGCTTATGATAGTAATAAACATACTTTCTCTTAATTTTCAACACTTCAGCACTTTATATTAGCAAATAAGAAGCAACTATGTGATCATTATGGCTTAGTGTTCAGTGTTCTGCCTAGTACATTTCTAAGAGCTGAGATTTGCCTCTGATTACAATGTCAACTTCTTTTTCTATTCACTAACGCTATTAGTCACCCAATTAGTCACCTGATTATCTTAAATTAATGCTATCAATGGATATGTTTTCAGTTCTGAGTTTGAAATATCATTTTTCTCGCAATGCACTGCACTAATTATTCAAATATCTTAGATATTTGAATGGATGGAGGATGACTTGATGCAAGATGCCCTCCTTTTCTTTCTTCACATTGAAATCTGGGAAATTCAAAGATTCTTGATACTGCCAGAATTGTTCTATACAGTTTTCTTCAAAATAAAGTTGAGAAGGAAACATGATAAGCAGGATTGTCCTACCAAGTACTGATTTGTTGAGTAGTCTGTGTCGTTCACTATCATAGGCACATACGCAGCCGTGTCCGTACGCTTTCCTCCTGCTTACTCTGCCCACCCTGCTCCCTCCCCAAGGCTCAATATCCATGGTTTCTCCTGACACGTAACTGCGCAAACGCACGTTTACAGGGCCTGAAGGAGAGAGAGAGCAGCCAGGAGCGTGCTGCAGGATGCCAGGACCGTTCCCAGGGTTCATAGCCAGCCCAGTGCCTGAGGTGCCTGGCTTTAATGGAGCTGCTGTTTCATCTACAGCAGGGGCTGTCCGTTGCCATGCCATGGCATTTCTATTCGACAAAATAGGTTAAGCTGGGAAAAATCTGTTACATTCAATACTTGCTGTCTTTGCCAGTATCTTATTTCTGGACTGCATCAACCAAAAGCATGAAAGCAGTAATGAAGATAGGAGCTGTTAGCTTTGGCCTCTGTTCTTCTTCAGGGGAGATATTCATGTGTTTAAGTATGATTTCCATGTAATACAGCTTGCAAGACTAGTCTCCAGTAAAGAACTTGGATATGTATTTACAGACATTCATTGTGACTCATCAAGTAAATCATAATCATTTTCCAAATTAGTACTGTATGCCTATCAAATATGTACTTTCCAGACAGCTGTGGTCCATTAAATATATCATTTTCTTTTTAAGAAAATTAAAATTCAAAGTTAAAATGAAACTTTGGGGCAAATTTTTAGCAAAAGAAGATTGGAACATTTTTCAAGTGAGAAATTTGAGTAGGTGGGTATAAAATTACAGGTTGTTTTGGCCTGAGCAAGTGGTTGTAACAAGAGAGATGTGAATGGAACCTCTTGCTACCAAAATGGTACAGGTTTCTAGATACTTTGTTCTCTTTTCATAGGTGCCAGTAATGTAATTTTTGCTCTCAAGGATGATGGGAGGGGAGGATTTTAGGGACCTTTAATTCAAGCTTGAAACACAAAATAGGATCTGCAGTTTATTATTTGCCATAATAGATATGACAGATGCAACTAGTTGGAAGACTTTAAAGGTTCAGTGAATTTTGCATATGACACATACTTGTTTGAGTCACCCATCTGTGCTTTCAGTGAGGTGCACTAATGTTCAAGACAATAGAGTATCAGACTATTATATAGGTGTAATGCTACACAGTATGTTCACTTTAATGAGAGTTTATAAATCCAGTTCTTCCTGTCTGCATGAAAGGAACTCCAAACAAAAATTAACAATGAACCGACAAGTTTTGTAAAACTGTAACACTGATTGTGTCAAAAAATGAAATAAAATCTTACTCTGTTTCATGTGAGGGCTGTTGTTGTGGTGTAACCCCAGCTGGCAACTAGGACCATGCAGCTGATGACTCACATCCTGCATCCCCCCAGAAGGGTAGGGAGAAGAGGGAGAAAAAAGGAGGAAAAAAATCCAAATCCATCAACCCTCATGGGCTGAGATAAAGACAGTTTAATACCACGGTAACGAAAGAGGAAATAATAATAATAATACAAAATAAAGTGCAATTGCTCTCACCCCATGACGATTGATTGCCCAGCCTGTCCCGAGCAGCGGTCACGGATTCCTACCCGCCCCGGACAACACCCATTTATATATACAGAGCGTGATGTCTGTGGTATGGAATATTCCTTTGGCCAGCTTGTCCTGCCTATGCTCTTTCTCAGTTTCTACGGGAAGCTGAAAGAATCCTTGACTTGATACAAACATTACTTAGCAACAGCTGAAACAATATGTGTTGTCAACATTATTCTCATACTAAATCCAAAACACAGCAGCTTCTAAGAACAAAATTAACTCTATCCCAGCTGAAACCAGGACAGATGTGTACTTCTCCTGACCACCCATGTCTGTCTAATTCTCATTTCTGGATACTGGGAGTGGGATTCAGCTCCAGGTTAAGACACCATCGTGCTGGAGTCCCCCTGCAACTGTCTGTGAGCCAGCTTTCTACTCACCCATGGTAGTCTGAGGAGATGGCGTAGGGGTGCACCAATGTTCATGGTGCCTACAGGTGTAGAGGCCTACATTAGGGTGTGTTACTGTTCTCTTGGCTACATGGTCCTAGTTTGTTGAAAAGTCTGCTATCAACATGGTCCTTGCTTATTTAAACACCTAGCTCACATGTGGGAAGCTACATTTAGTCTTTATAGTTTAAAGCTTATAACTGAAATTACAGCTCTTTCCATTGAATTTGGATATCGCACTGTAGCACTTAAGTCACTGATGAAACACCAGTGCACTCTGACTTGTTTGCGTTATGGCATAAAGTACTTTGTTCGTCAGCGGTACGAGTCAAAGACAGTGGCGCAGAGAACGACACCTGAAAAGACAGAGGATATACTGACACAGCAAAGGATGGCGTATTTGATTGCAACGTATGTTAGGCTTTTTGAGCGGTTGTAAGGTAGTTATTGCAGTGTTAGTCCCAGCTCTTCAGCAGAATTGCAACTGTCGCTGAAGTTTAAGCTTCTGTGTATGTGATTCAGACTGCGGGAAGGCCGGCTCAGGTGTGATTTGCGCTGATGCCAATCATATAGCTGTTCTTGGGAAGGAGCCTGTTGCAACGAATGGCTGCAGTCTACTAAAATTCACAGCCTGTTGGAAATCTTGCACAACTCAGAAGTTACTCTTAAGCTACTGGCATTTAATGTCTAGGGATGAGCTCAGAGGTTGAGCTGAAAGGCTTGCAGGGCAGGAGAATGGCCAAGGAAGTCCCATAACTTCTATGAAAGCAGTTCCAATCTGAGGACACGGCGTAGCTCAGCATGCGAACATTTGGAAACTTGTCCAAAACCACAGTGAATAATAACCTTATATATAAATAGTTTTAACTTACAGATAATACTAATTGCAAAGTTGTTTCTCCTGCTTTATATTGAAACATAAATCAACTCTGCTTTTTAACAGTTTCTGACAACATAAAACTTAAATTTCTTCTGTTAAATCAAGCAGTTCATTCATGTTTTGTCTATACAGAAGTCTGATTATGTCTGTAATCATTACTTCAAAAAAGTATAAGATTGCATAACACTGATAAAAGAATAGAACTATTCTGTCAAAAAATTTTTAACATAAAAGACTTACCGAATATCATTGATCCGTGATCCTGACCAGTATGGTTTCCTGGAAACCAGATTTCACCAATAAAAGAAAAGTAAACAAAGTTTATTATTTATTTTCAGAGTTGCTATCAGTAATAGGTTCCTTTTCTTTTGCTTTCAAACTATTATGTCTGCATTTAGTCTTTTTCCATCTGATATACCCAAATTGTACACAGACAATCCCAAGAGAAAGAGAATTATTTTTAACTCTCACATTAGCAAAGAATGTAGAAGTCATTTATGCCCACATACATTTCTAAAACTTTCTCCTAAATCACAAAGTTAATGTACACTCAGCACATCTATATATCTGAAGGCATGAGTTAAAACTCTCAGAATCTATTGAAGTTAATTATATTGCTCCCATTTGTCTACATTAAATACCCTGAATTTACAGTTTAGTTAATAATCCCGTAGCTGAAGAGCTGGAATGAATCTGTCTGGCATCACCAAAACTTTATTGAATCTGAAATGCTAACAAACTAAAATCTTAAAGAAAGGTCATAAATTTAAAATTTTGCTTCTTTCTATGGAAACTACTCATTACTGATGCTGAAGTGAAAACAAGGACTGAGATTATCTGTACTGTTGGGTCCATAAGCAAAACCAATCTTTGCTGCCCCATAGGAACAGGCTATTAGCTGTCTGTTACAGGAATAACTTTCACTTTCCCCATTTTTTTTTTGGTAACTTGATAGTCTAAAGTATTGTTCTGGTGCCAGTAGTTGCTGTAGGCATTCATTCAGCTCAGCAGGATGGAGCTTCGATTACTGCGGTATTTTTTCACTAACTTCGGTTGACTTGGGAAAGGGTCGTAAGGACTGTTTCCTCCAATATGCTCAGAAATACTCCTTGTAGATTTGCTTACTTTCTAAACAGAAGATATTATAGTCATCAAGGACTACTCTTAAAAAAACAAACAAACCTTAACAATTACCACTAAAGAGTTAAAGTGGTTATAAAGAAACTAAATTGTGTGTGTGTGGTTGTTACAAAATGCCATATTTAATTCAGCTACTGATTTTGTTATCAAAAGGACACATGCATGACATCTTGGACCATCATTATAATTTAGAAGTTCATACTGTTTACGTAAATTCTCTATATTTGTTCGGGAAAAGAAAGTACCTTTTAACCCCACTAGGATCAGCTTTAAATAAGAAAAAAAGTATAAAACCCCTGGTTACTGTGCCCATACTTTAGTTCTAAGCAAGTAGACTTCTAAGAAGGAAAATAAATAAAAACAGAAATGAGAGTACCTTTTGTCCAGTGCTGAGAAATGCTATGCTTTTATCTGCTCTGCATTTTGTTGCTTTCCTCCAGAGAGCAAGGTTATTGTCAGCAGATAAAGAATTAGAAATGTCATATTGTCCCAAACCCGTCAACTCGCACCTAAATGGCTGTCGTGAAAATGGAAGCAAGGGCTACTCTGACATTTTGCTCTTAAATTTGCTATGCTTTTTGTAAATAATATATTGTAGTCCCAGACTTGACATTTTGTAAATCTATTTTATTTTTATGATCATTTCCTGTTCACCAGCTTCTGTGTTAAGGTATTCAATTATTAAATAGTAAGCGTGAAGACGAAGTTTCTACTAGAAGGGTTTTGAGCCCTCTGTCCTTATACAGGAGTCAACAGTAACTGTGTAAATATGTGGTCCCAACAATCGCTGCCTGTCTGTAAGTTCTGCTAGATTAGAAGTGATGTGCTGATTTCCTTTCATGCTCCGTTCAGTATAGGGATTTTATCTATACATTTGGGAATCCTTAATATAACATGCAGAGCAAGTCAACTGTAGTTTCAAAACAAGTACCACGCTAATATTGAAAACATGTCAAAATGAAAATGATTTTTCTTATGACAAGTATTTGATCCTACTAATCTTCAAGTGCTGGCTGTGCTGTTCTTGTTTTGTGATTGCTCCATCGCTGAGATGTTTTGAGTTTTCCTGCCTCAAATTATGCTCTTCTAAAAATACAGTATGTAAATATGAGAAAGTAAGTGAGGCGAGGCACTTTTCTTCTGACAGCCTTTTACATAAATGCTGCCCCCTCAGTTCTCCCATCACTGTTTCTCAGAGCAATGCACTTTGATTCTGTCAAAAGGTGTGGTAATGAGAGCAGATATATTATGTTTCTAAAAGCTGGTGACCACAGTCCCAATTAAATGGTCTTTAAAGGATGCTTTGAAAGCTTTGAATAGTGGAGAAGCATTTGACTTGAAGTACCTTTATTCTTTTTAAGATTCAAATGAATGGAAAGACTGTAGTTCTAAACACCAGGGTATTAGTATCAGTATTTATTAATTTTTTGTATGTATTTCTATTTATATTTCAGTAATGCTGAAAGCTTCAAATCTGTAGGAAGAATTTGTGTGTTAAAAAGGCAGACAGAAGAACCTGCCTGTATGTGTGTGTGTGTACACATATATCTATATAGCCATATATAACTAAAAGAAAATCGTCCACCTTCACCTTCCAGGAAAAAAACTTTGTTGTGTGAATGTTTTAAACCCTTTAAATATGACCATACATGCAGATAGGTGTAAAGTATCAGAAGCATTACCCCTGCCCTTGAGATCACACAAGACAAACCTGGGCATGAGAGTAAGAACAAGGAAACTCTGTGACTTAGGTACCGGCATCAGCATTGGATGGTTGGGAAGTTCTGGCCAACGCTGAAGACAAGCCTTTACCATTAATGAAGGAGGGTGCAGTTCTCTCTAATTTAGCCTACTGTGAATGACATACATGACATCTACCTTGGTTGCTCGCTATAGAATCAGATTTTCTTTGCGCTACTCAAAACACAGCAAGAAATTCAGCGATTTGGAGTTAAAATGAGGGAATTGGAAGGTTGATCAACAAGGTGCTTTGACTGTAAACTGCCTGGTCCTCTGTCTGCTGAGCATTTGCCAGGAGAGGGTTAGATTGCAGTCAGCCATACAACACGAGGCATTCTCCTTCCTTTTAGCACTTTTCTGAAGAAATTCAGCTCTGTGAGGTAGCTGGAGAATTAAGTTTGACTTGATAGTGGCTCATTCAGAAAATTGAGAAAATAAGACTTGCACATTCTGATCTCTATGGTATGCAAGAGCATGGATTTCTAGATGGTAAAATACTACACAAGTTGTAGTGGTACGGTGAATTATATAGAGCTCAAAGCATGTGGCTTAAAACCAGATGACATGAACTACATTGGGGAGAGGGGTGGGAGAACTTATTTAATTCCAGACTCTGTATGAAAATATTATGCACAATTAACTTGATTTTCTCTGCAATGTTCAATTACATGGTTACATGAAGACCATTTTGCTCTGCTATTTAGGCTATGAAACTGGGTCTCAAGGGAGCTGGACTGTATGCTCAGCTGTGCCATAAACAAAACTATATAGCTGCTGTAACACCAGCCCCTGCAGTTAATAGAATTAGTTGGGGAGAAGGCTTTTCCAGGAGAAGGCAGACTGACAGTGTTTGTCCCTTCCAAAGGTAATTACTTGTGCAAGAATCCCAAAGCTATCTCACCTGCTGAGACTGCTGTTCTGGGCTGGTTTATTTCCAGAGGGAGATATTTGGGGGGCAAGATTATAAAGGTTATTTATTTGTCCAGTTGTTTTGGGGGGAAATTTTTCCCTTCCCAGTCTGAGAACAGAAGGGGACAATCAAATAAGAAGTAAAATAAGATGATTTTTTAAAGTATGGTTTTAGTGATATTTAAGTCAAGAGGTAGCAGAGAATGCTTTCTGATAACATAACTTATTGTTGTAGATGACCCACCCTACCTGTCTGAAACAAAATGACATAGAAAAAGCACAAAGGCAGCAAAAAAGAGAATAAACCTTACCAGTTTTACCTAAATTGATGATGGTTTTCTCAGCTATGTCTCTTTGTATATCCTTATACGAAGGATGTGCTTACTGCATCCTGACTTTCACTGTTGTTACAGCAACAGCATAGAGATCTTTGAAAGTGAAGATTGATGTTGATCTATTGATGGCAATTGTAAATCTTCCTTTTGGAACTGAAAATTTGGATCTTAAAATTACAAATCTGCAGTTCTATTGCGTGAGCTCTACGATCGCTCTTTTAAGCTTGTAGTCTAAAACAACTTCATATCTTCCTTAAAATAAGGAAGCAATTTGATTGAGAGCTGTAGAAAATGACTGTAGCGTTTTGTTTGTATGTACACAGACTAAAAAGCAATGCATTTATAAAAAAGAAACTTTAATTTCATCACAGAGCTTTGGTAGCATGTTCAAGACACTGAAATTCTATTTGTTGATTAGATTTATCGACGGAATAACTGAGGGAAGTAAGAAATTTGGGATGCTCATTCCTGCGTAACTTTTACTCCTGAGTTAACCTCCTGGCCCCGGTGCAAATAGGAGCAGTTCTGTTAATAGTACTGGATCTATCTTTGTATTATTGGGAGATTTAGCCTGTTGACTTCAGAGAACTTACTCGGAGGCTTAAAGTTAAGCATGTGCATACGTCTTTATTAAGATCTGGATTGTAGTCATTACCTGTAGAGAGAGAGAATTGATTCATGATCTGAAAGCTCAGGTGGTGGCACAGCTGTGTAGTGTTGCATTCAATTCATTATAGCAGTGTGTTACCCTGGAATATGAGTATCTGTAAAACAATATGAATTATTAATGCAAGTAAAATGTTAAAAGCTGCATAGATTTGTGATATAGGCAAGTGAGGTGGCACTGGAGTGGTAAATGCTGAGGATAACAGCCATATAACAGCTTACAAATGTCATTTTTCATGTCTGTTCCTGCCTGTCCCTCACCTCTGGAGCTTTGTGCTCCAACTGCAGTGTTCCTGGTTAAATGCGTGGGCTTTGTTTTTCCATGCCAACACAGGCCAGAGGAGTCCCGGTCCATTTGAAGCACCCTTTTCCTCACATACAATTCCCATGGGTGGGACAGCCATTGCTTTACCATAAGCATCTGTTTCTTTCCTTACTTCCATTGGAAGGAAAATAAATGAATGTCTTTCCCTCATCTCTCCCTTCTCCGATGTATTTTTTCCCCCCTTGGCTAGAACAGAAGTCAGAGTTGTTCAGAAGCTACGACCTGCAGAATAATTATCAGGCTGTTGATTCTTCCGTTGAATTGCTTCCTCCTTGTACTAAGCATACTCCATGCATGAGCTATGTTTTCATGCAACCCTATAGGGATTGGCAGACAGCTCACCCGGAATACTAGCTTTGTAGTTTATGAAAAGTTAGGAAAAAAGTGTCCGTACTGTCTTTGAACCTGTTCTGGCAAATCTCATTTACCTGAGGGGTACCACTGTACCACTGCTGTGCAGGGGCAAAGCGGAGCAGAGATTTACCCATCCAACTTTCCTCATTGGAGGAGGTGGTGAAACACCGGCCCAGGTTGCCCAGAGAGGTCAAAGATGCCCCATCCCTGGAAACATTCCAGGTCAGATTGGACGGGGCTCTGAGCAACCTGATCTAGTTGAAGGTGTCCCTGCTCATTGCAGGGGGGTTGGACTAGATGGCCTTTAAAGGTCCCTTCCAACCTAAAGCATTCTGTGACTCTGTCTGGCAGGACACTGTAAGGTTGCCCAACGCAGGCAGACATCCAGAGGGATAAGGCGTGCATGCCACGTAGCATCTTCAGGGCTGAACTTGTCTGCTGTGTGGATGGGCCCCGGAACACTGTGGCTCGCCCAGAGCTCTGTACTTATCCTGCCCACCTTTCCAGCAATGCTGCATGACTCCATGTAAGGCGTGCCAGGTAATCAAAGGCCTTCTAGAAAGGGAATTGGATGTATAGAGTGGCCTGTTGCAAAGGGAATGGGATTGAAGGAGAGCCTGAAATGAAGCTTCATTTGGGCAGCTCTCCACAGGACACGTGAATTTAAAGCGCCTTCACCTCTGACAATACACTGAATTTCAGACTGCTCCTAAAATGGGAAGCAGAGGAGTGAAGCTCTCTCTACGTTCCCAGATTCTGATCTCATTTAAATTCACACAAATCTAGTGTTCAGTAATGAAATTCCTTCAGATTTAAGGGAGATCAAGATCCAGCCAGTGTGATTAATCTTGTGAATAAAGAGGTTCGGATTAGACATTCTTTCTGTGTGACACTTCAGCAATATGCTGTTATAAAAGACACAGCAGGAGTTAGTCTTGAAGTGTCAGAATAGCTTCTTTAGTGACAAAGCATTTATACATGTAAATTTTCAAAGAAAGTTGGCAACCCTTTTGTGGGTTCAATTTGCACCTGTCATTCACTTGCAGATGCAAATTTGAGTTACTTGCAGCTCTAATTACTGTACTTGATTGTCATCGCAAATCAGGTAGTAAGATGTGAAACGACTGAGGTCTGTGCCATCATTTGTTGTTAAAACACGAGTGCAAATGTTACCATCAAAAAGCGAAGTCGACCAGGGCTTTGCCCTGCTGAGAAGGACAAATACTACAAATAAGTACAATATGGAAATAAAAGGAATTTAAGGGGGAAAAATAACAAGGAAAGGAGTGCGTGAGCATGTGGTAAAAGCAAGACAGTAATAAGGGAAAATATAAAGTAGATTGTTTTGTCTATTGCAACAAAGTATGATAATGGGTATTTTTTCAGTTAACTGTTCCTTAAGACTCAGCTGCCATTTGTACCTTCCAAATCTCTTTTCCGTAAGGAATCCTGCTTATTTTATGTTTTGCTGACAGCTTTCTAATTTTCAAATGAAAGAAAATGTTTTTATAAAATTATTCATTAGAAGACTATTATGCTGTATCTTTCCTATTTGTCATTGGATTTATAAGAAAAAATGTTATATAGTTATGTTTTAATTTCAACATAGAAGAATTTGATTTTTGAATTTTCTTCACTGAAAATGTTGAGCTCTGAAGATTGTTAATTATAACTCATCATTAACTTCTTCTAAATTAAAAACAGGAGATAGGTGCAACATGTTATTGTGCCTCAGCTAACATCTGCTAGACTGTGATAATTCAGGACAGATTATTTTTTTTTAGTTGGAGAGTCTGTTGCATAAAAATGATAGTTGATGTAACAAAGAATTGATTATTTTATATTTGGATCTGAGGGTAGGGCCTAAAAAGGTGAGGTAATTTCACTTCACAGATCTTCATTGCTCAATTAAAAAATGGATTAATGAAGAAGAAATAGTAATGGATGGATGGAGGCACTTATTTAAGTTTAAAGATAAGTATATAATTGTATTTAACATGTGCACTACCAGATTCCATGGTGTTGCAACCCACTTAGTGAATTTTTCTAATACCTATATTATTTCAGCAGTTGGTTTAATCTCTCCTCTTTCCCTTTTTATTGAACAGACACCTTAACTCAAAGAATGATTATTACTATGGTGATTTCTAAATTGCTCGATCCATGGAGTCTACTTAACCTGATGAAAAAGGTCCTTTTTCTTTCCTTCTTTTCTCATTACTGAAGGAGAACATTTTGGCTCAAACAATGGCTGTATACATAAGCACAGATTTATTAAGTTTAGAGGATTTGTACTGTTGTTTTACAAAATGGTGTCAACTTGCAGCATGACTTTTTTATGATGAATGGCTTTCCCGGGCCAAAAAGCTAATGGCATCCGCAGCTTCCATGCCTCCCACACACATGCAGTCCAAAAGGCCACAGATAATTTCTGCCGAATCAAGACCATAAAGAGAGAATTTATAATCAGCTTTAATGTATTTAGGAGCTAAAGTACCTTAGTCCTTCATCAAAGGGAATGATAAAAACCAGAATTAATATAGCTGGACTTCAGTTATTTCTGAGCGCATAATTACTCTTTAGCTAACTGGACAGGAGGTATAGCATCCCTCATTTCTCTTATTTTGAGCAATGGAAAGCCATCTGCAAACATACAGTAGTCAACTATTGAGATTTTAAAATGCATCACGTTAATTCCTTAGCATTGATTGCAATACTTGAATAATATTTTAAATAACGTAAGAACTATTTTTAAACTAAATGAGTAGAGAGTTTGTTAGGAGTTCCTCCTGCACATAGCATTCCTTTAGCTTTTGTAGCAAGACTGTTCATTGCCTTTAGGAGACATAAAATGCAGTAATCGCTTCTTGCCTTTTTTAAACTGACTTAGGGGTCTACTTTCCCATTACCATTAATGAGAGTTATAGATATGCGGCAACATGAGACTAAATGAGACTAAACCTTAGAGAACCTCATGATAAGTAAATCATCTTTGCATCAGCATTTTAGAGGCTTTAGTATCCTTTTCCTCCCCTATTATTTATGGTACCTGATTACTTTGTTGATATTTAACATTTATCACATAAATTTTAGCTAAAATTTAGGCCAGTGCAATAAGGCAGCGTATCTATTTGAAGGCTTACGGCTTACACAGAGTAAAATGGTCTTTTTATAATGGAAGCCCATTTTTGTAAGTGAAAGAGGAGGAATAAGTGGGCCTTCATGAAAGGTGAAGAGAAGCTACAGTGGAACAACAGTGGAAAGTAATTGTGGACAAAAGACTTTTGGCAATCATAATTCTGTAAAATGTATACTCTTTTTTGTTTCATTGGATCCTAGTCCATCATGTCGTAGTATCAGTATTTTAAAAAATGGTTTCTGTGACCTGAAAAGAATATTAAAATGATGGAAGAACCTTAAAGAATCAAATATTGAATAAACAGTCAGGGCTAAAGAAATAAATCTAGTTGAGGGATACATTTAATTTACAAAATCATAAGCTTTCTGTACAATATTAATTCAAACCTTCAGAAAATAACTGAAAAATTATATACCTACTAAGCAATTTCAGTCCTGATTTATTTTTACTTAAAAGGGCTATTGCTGTTACATTTTGTAGGGTCTTTCCATAAGATTCTATTTTGTTTATCTGATAGTGATTTCAGCATGTTTTCCTGTATAAGGGCTCAAGACATCGATCTTTCTTTATGATCATACAGACACGGTGATGCTGTAAGTCCGTGTAGTCTGTTATCTGGAGAATCAGAAGCTAAGCCCATTTCTTACTGATTTTAGAATGAGAATTACTGCTGAAGCAGGTGGAAGTCTAATCCAGAAGTTCTCCTAGTACTACTCTCATGATTTCAGAAAATGTCTTCAGCAGCCATATATCAAACAGGCAGCAGAGAACACAAACGGTCAAGCTCAGAGCTCTGCTTCCTCTGTGAGGATTCAGGATCGAACCGCTTGATGTTGCTGTATGCCATTTTAGACCGCCGTGTGCACACTGGGTCTTGAGCTGGTGTTTCTTTTGGGGATTGCAGAGCAATTTACAAACACGAATTAAGTTTCACAGCATCCCAGTGTGTATAGGTAAAGTAGAGATAATGGGTAAGTAGTTTCATGCCTGGTGCGTAAGGACCAAACTCTGCTTCGGATAGCGCTGTAACTGCAGGAAGCAGAAAATCTGAAGCGTTTTGGTCTATGTTTCTCTAAGCTAGCTGTTGCTGAGAGGTAATGGATGTGGTCCGTCATATTTGCAGACTGGAGCGAACTTGTGGCAGAAATCATGTCTCATCTCTTAGCAGAATACTGTTAGTGGTGGCTGGTGGGTCGGTCGCATGTCTCCAACCGGGATGAGTCCTCCTGCTTAGGGGATGTGGCAAGCAGAGCCCCTGTATTGGGAAACAGATACACAGCTGTATTAGAAAGCATGATTAATCTGTGACAGCTTAAAAATAGGTCAGCCCCTTTGCAAAAGGAATTGTGTACCGTGTGTATGGCAACATGATTATAAAGGAAGATGATCCTACTTTTTATGATTTTCAGAGAAACTCATAACTATATAAATACCATAGTTACCCAGGTTATTTTTAGTAGCGAGCCTCAATTATGCTTCACCGTATTGTAAAATCAGAGACGGTATGAGATCAGTCATTTGTGTTGGGATGTTTGATGCACTATGTAACTGCAGTTGAGATCTGGAACTGTGATCTATAGAAAACACTGCCCAAAGGCCAGCTATTAAAAAAATGTAACATTTATTGTCTTGGTTTCATCCAGAAAAGAAATTACCCCTCTCTGTGCAAGTTATTTGGAGAAACGTGTGCTGTTTGCCTTTCCAGATGCTACTTTGTTCCTTTCTGGTGACTTTTAAAAATTTAAAAGATAACAAGGAGCCATTAAAAATGCGTGCGTGGATATATCTTTGGCTGTGTATGGCTCTCCATTATTAAGTGCATAGTTCTTGGAATTCGTGCTGAAAACCCACCATGGAATTATTGTTATTCTTTGCATACATCTTTTACTTTTCTAGTTTTATTCTTTCAGAAGTAAAGTTGCTATGGTATGAGAATGATGGGCAGCAAGACATTTGAATGTGTGTTTGCATAGGGCCACATTATCTAGATACCATATATTGTAAAGACTACGTTCAGGGTTTGTATTAGGAAAAGCTATTGCATTCACCAAGGCTCTGGTGAGCACAATGATAGTTGCAGGTGTGACTATAAAAATGTTTGCGTTTAATTTATGATGTGTAATTCTAGTATTCTGTATTTAGAATGAGTTTAAAACTATACTCCTGACTGCCGCAGTAATTAAGGTATTCGGATTTGGTTTTCAATAATATGGTCCAGTTCCTACGTTCACAGTTAAAATCTCATGGTACTTCATGGGTTGTTTCTGTTTCTCAAATCCATGCACCTGGTATAAACATCTTATGAATTTTTTTTAAATGCATCACTCAGATACATGGTATTTTGCCTATAAGCGACAGGTTTAATGCTGAATGACTAATATCCTGTAAAATAACAGAGCTAGAGAGAGCTTTTTAAATACAAATGGTTTAATACTCCATAGTGCTTAGAGTTAATGCATGTCTCTTGCCTACATCTACCGCAAATATCAACATATACTGTTCATCTCTTTTTTGTTGTTGTTTTTGTCTATTGCTATTTTATGCATGAGAAAGTTCTTGTTTTCTCCTCTGTGCTTGGCTGGCTTTTTCTTTTTTTGTTACTTAGTCCTGTGTTTGTACTGATTGCTTTTTTGCATGCAAATTACAGAATGTCATGGAAATGAGAGAGCTCTGAAAAAAAAGGAAAGATAATGCTGAGTTCCAACTGTCTTTTGTTTGTGCGTAAGTGTGTAAAATATATGACATGGAAATATTTTCAGAATAGCCTTTGACTTTCCTTCTGGTGTATATTTTTATTACTCAGTAAAGGAGTGGGCATTTTTCCCATTGGAAAATATGATGAATTTATTAATAACTTGTTACTAATACAGGTGGTGGGCATGAACGAATTTTCTCTTGCCATCCCTTTATAGAAATAAGGAATATGAAATTGGGTGTCTTGCCCAAGCTAAAACTTTAATTCCATATTCAATGCAACTTTTGTATACTGTGCGCGAAACCCTGGCCCCATTGAAATCAATGGCAAAAATCATTGTCTTCAGTTGGTCTGGGATTTCACTCTGGTTTCTAGTTTACATATGGATTTTCATGTTTCTTTACAAATATCTCAGCAGGTAGTCAAAGGTTTCAAGGGAATCTACAATTCTATTTAAAGGAGAATGTAATGAGTGTGTCAAAGAAAAAAAAAAAGCCAAACCCATGCTTATCTTTGTAAAGCATGAGCTTAAATGGTGGAACTTAGAAATGTGAATTAGCATTTCACAGAAAATAGTTTTAACCAACTGTCAAGACGTTTATTAGCCACCTTATTGCATCAAATGCAAGAGGTAATTTGGCAGTTCTTGTCTCCACTGTTCCTAATAACAGCAACAAAAAACAATTAAATTAAGTGGATAAATATAGTTTATGGTGGGTATGCTTTTAGTAAACAAGCTTTGATTCGTCATTTAAAAACAATAAAGCACTGGGCACTCTTTGATTCTTGTGCTAGATGTTGCTAATAGCCATACCCCCTAGGGAAGGTTTTGCTGTAATGTTTGAAAAACGTAATGAAAAATTGGTTGTTATAAACTAAGATTTCCCTCCCTGCAAATGTTTTTCTTGAAACATCCATGGGAATTTAATATTCACTGTTTTTTTTCCTCAGTCTTGTATATTCTTGAATTGTCTTTTTTCCTCCATTTTCTCCGTTCTCAATCCTAGGTCCCCTTACAAAGAAACAGACAGATGATTTAGGTGATAATGACGGTGCTGAAGATGAAGGTATTTTTTTTGCCGCCAAACTGATTTGCATGACAAGGATCCCTGAAAATCTTTTTTCTCCCCTCTTTTTTTGACTTCTTGTCTTCTTTTGAAGAGTTTTTTTTTTTTTTAATTCCCATTTTTGATGTGTTTTGTCTTCTTGCTTGTTGTTATACATATATATATTTTTAATTTTTTAAAAGAAAGAATGTTATTAAGTTCTACGTTTTGATACAAAACAGTAACAATATTTAAAGAGGAGGTTTTTTTGTTTTCTTGAAATGGACTTTTGATATGTTGCATCCCACCTTTTGACTGAATTTTGTCCATACTATTTAAACTAACACTCTTTTAAAGTTTCTCTGTACACCTTTTTGCATGTTTTCTAACCCTATGTATTTCACCAAGTACAAAGATGTTTCTTTTTTTCACTGACTGATCTCAGTTTGATAAACGTGTAAAATGTTGTGTTTATGAAAGGAAAAATACAGAAAATTCTTAGAAAGTGTCTCTTAAGCAACTGAATTTCCCCAAATACAAAACCTTCTGCTTTTATGTCGCCATGAACAAATATAAATAAGCACAAGACTACCCTGCCTCCCCATAGAAGGGAGGTAGCCCTGGAACGGTAGGTTTGCAGTTGGTGAGGCTCCGCGCAGCACCAGTGCATTCAGTGGAGCTAAACTGATGTCATCTAAAGGAATTGGATCCCTTCTGTTTTCTACAAGCGTAGAAAGATGCCTATCTGCTTGTGCTGACCCTTAGAAGACCATATTACTAAGTAAAATTGAAAGTTTGAAATGTCAAGCGTATTATTCTGTTTATGAATTGTGTCTGTTAATGATATAAGCTATGCAGATTTGATATTTTTTCAAGGCTATGAAAATGGTAACAAGGGGCTCTTTCCTGAGCAGTCTCATCCCTTCAAGAAGATGTGCTTCAAAATTCTGAATCTTAAACACAGACTTTATATATTTTATGGTCAATGAATAAAACAAATTACCATATAGGACTGGTAGAGTTGCTGCTTGCTTCTCTACTAATATCTGGGTTTTTTTTTTTGCCAGATACTAAGATGAAGCTTAACTTTTAAACTACAAGGCTCTTGATTAAGAAATTTTTCATCCCATGGAACATTAACTGTTTTACTCAAACAGAAAGGTGCAGTCCTATCACAAAAGATGAAGGAAGACAAATACGAGCATTTAACTTCTTACGCAGTAACTGAACAGAGATTTTACAAATAAACCCACAAATGTATACGTTTGATTTATGATCCTCTACTGAATATGTTAAGCATATGAATGAAAGCCCACCAGTTGGCCCAAGATTTGAAAGAAGAACCTAATTGAAAATATCCTTTGAAAGCTCTCATATTATTCAGAGCTGAGTATGATAGTTCAGATCCACTTAGCTCTACGAGGCCAAGTCACTTTTACATTAGTTCATGACAACATATTGCAAGTGACATTCCTGCGTATTCTGCAAGACCTGTGATATTGAATTAGCCATTGTAAAAGTTACTCTGTCTTGTTTTAATAATACGTTTTAAGAAACTGTTTGAAACCTGGGTTATTCATCCAGTGGACCTTAATGGCTCTCCTAAATTGCTGTATAATTGCCAAGACAGATGCTAATGGCTTAACATTTGTTGAGTCCTCTACTTAGACACACCTAAAAGAGACTACTCAGTTTGCTAAAATTCAGCAGAGTGGTTGCTATCAGAGAGCAGTTTAGTATGTAGAGTCAGATGAGAGTAGGGATGTCAGTCTTCGGAGACCAAGCGTCCTTGTCAGAGAAAACCCCTCTCCCACATTGACAACTGCAGGAGAGAGAAAGGACTGTAAGAACACAGCAGTCAAACTAAGGGGGAAGAAACACATTTACAACATTAATAAATCTCTGTAATTTATAGGACTGGGATTAATTTTCTCTGGCATACAAGTGACAGTTTTGTTCTCCTTTCTGTGCCAATAGAAGAATGCAGGCAGTAATTAGACTTTCACTGCTTCTGAGAGTCAGAGAGACAGGGCAAATTTAAATTTTTATGATCAGTAGACACTGAAGGCTGCAGGGATGTCTGCTGGGTTGGTAAAAAACCCCATCTGCTGAGGCCCTGCATTTCACTGTCCCTCAGTGGAGGAAGAGTACCAGATGACCGGACCTGCATTTTGTGAACCTGCTCTTCTGCATGGGAACTCTGGCATTTGTTGCATATGTAGAGCTGAAGACTTCACAAACTTCGTCCTATGTGTTTGGGTATGAGTAGCAGGAAAGTGAGAGGCAAAGCAAAAAGCCACCTTGGCTGTCTAGATTTCGGCTAACCTGTCCATCAGACCCTTCACCTTTTTGCAGTATGGTAGTTTTTACTCTATATAAAAATCTACAAATGAATAACTGCAGACAAAATAGAACAAAGACCAAACTGGATGAATGATGAAGTTGGAATATTAGGGAAATTGGGCTATACACGGTGAAAAATAACTGTGTCATATAACTATAGAATCCGTGCTACATAAACTATAGAATACACACTACATAACGAAGTCCAGTGATTTATAAAATGCCCAAGATGCTCTGTATTCAGAGATTCAGAGCTCCCACATCCATTTCTTGTATTATGCCTTTCCCCAAGAAAGATCTTTCATAGCAGCTCCTTGGATCAAATGCCTGGAAAGTATTCCCTATCGTGTCACTCAAACATCAGAGTTTGATTAGAAGATCTCATTGAAAAACAGGGTTCAATAATCCCACTCCCATCTGCTGCTACAAGTCACTACCAGAGTATTGCAGTCCAAACCTTGCCGGCACAAGCACTGGAATCAGTAATCAAACTTGGATCTCTGGTATGTGCTGCAACCAGTAGACCAGGCTTAATTAGATCATTTTTCATTTTTGTTTTCAAAAGACCCAAAGGCAGTAGTGCACATTACCAGCTAATGATCTGCAAATTTGCTGTTTAAAAAATGAAGGTGTTTTCAAATTCTGTGAGTGTGAAATGTGTGAAAAGTCAGAAATTATATAAATGTCTTTTTTCCCCCCAGTCTGAATGCATTCTTGTTTCTGTTTAACCCTTTCATGTCTACACTTGAAATTGCTTACCTGTTTTTCAATAAGTCTTGAATTACTTGAGCAGGCACCAAAAACAAGAGTGGCAAAAGCACCTGCAACCAGTGAGCATTGGGGCTTTCCCTTTTTATATACCAGTGGTGGATTTTGCTGACATGCAGGTAACCAATATCTGCTGTAGGTAACCAATATCTAGTGTAGATGCAAGATTTAACTTTAAGTTGCTCAGCAGTTGAATAAACCGTACCTTTCCCAGTCTAGAAACAAGACTTGATTTAAAAAAGTAAAATCTTTTAATCTTAATATCTTATCTAAGTCTTAATTTTGGTAAGGTAATAATTGAACTTGATTTAATTTGGCTATAGCAAAAAACAGTGACTCCTTATGCACCCTCAGTTCCTATACGCTGAAATCCTTAGCATGACTTAAAATACAGCAACACAAATCATTAATCAGCCTGTAGCACTCAGGGATCAGAACTGGACTTCTGGGTAGTTAGTGCTGTATGAAATATCTATGAAGCATTGCTCACAAATGAATTCTTATCATCCACCATTCTGTCATACACACCTTACCTAGCGCATCAATCTGTCAATCTTAGATGCTTATTTAGTCCCAAATGCTATTTGAGCATCTCTCAATTTTTAATGTATTCAGTCTCACAGCATCCCTCTGCGATAGAGGAATGCTATTATTCCATTTTTAGAAATGAGGAACACAGACGCTAAGTTTGAGGAATGCAGACACCGTGTCCATAGTAAAGCAGGGAACTGTGAGAGTACCTGCCTCAGAAGCAGGGTCTGCGCTCTAATTGCTAGATGTTTCGACTCTTCCCTTCTCCATTCCAATCTCTCCTGAGAAAAAGGAGACAGATTAGGAACAGATGTTGCTGTTTGTTCACAGGCTATAACTGTGATGATTCTGATCATTTAGTCTGATGCTCTGTCTTATATGGGCTATTGGACTTCATTGACCGAAGGAAGTTCTTGGTCCAGAGCATGTTTTAAATCAAAACAAACAAAAATCCACTCAAATTTTAAATTGCTAATGAAGCAGAATGCATCTGCAAATCCCTTCTTATGCTTAACAGACTGTAGCATCATTGGCGCAAAAGAGCGCATTTCAGAATTGAGGATCTTCTCCAAAACCCCCTATCACTCCATTAGTGCTAAAATAGAGTAGGTTGCTAAGTTTAGCATTTCATCTGCTTTCAACTGTCATGGTAAGAAATAGGGAGAGAAACAATCTTTCCGTCTGGCACTCGTTGTACATTTTCGGACTTCAGAGATCAGTAAACAGCAGAACGCATTTATCTATCTCGCACAGCAACCACATGCTCCAGCCTTAATTAGAGCCGCTAATGAGTTCCAGCCAGGCTGGAGTAGCACAGATCTTACCTCTTTGGGTGAACTTGGTGACTGATACACACAGACGTATTCATGAGTCCTGTTCATCCTGTCACCCATGTCAATTCTCTGATTCCAACACTCAGGTAGAGATTCCAATGTCACTTGCATATTAAATTTTGCTGATTATATTTTCCCTTTACACTGAGAATCTCGTTTCAGATTATCCTGAATTTTTGCAGTGATGTTATTAATACTTGAAAACATGCATAGGAAAAATTCTGACAGACCTTTGATTTAAGTACCTCTTTGGGGCTCCGTTACACTTTTAGCACTGCCAAGCATTGCTTGTACAGTGAAGAGTCTGTCAGCTTCTGCATTTCTAACCATGATCTTTTAATAATTTAAAATTACTACCTACCTGGCTATTGAGGGCCTACTCTAATGAGAATCTGCCCCAGATGCTTACCTGTAAACGCATAGGCCTTTTTTAATGTTAGAATATACATTCATATAGTCCTCCATCAGGAGCTCAAATGACTTTCAGGTAAAGGTAGTTGTGTGTTTGAGAGTGCACAAAAAGATCCATTGGTTTGACAGATACAAAAACAAACAGAAAGAGGAGAATTCTATTTGTCTGAAACTTGATGGGTGCAGGCTGTAGTTTAAAATATGAAACACATCTAAAACCTTGCTGCCACTCCTAACAGAAGTTCAATAGGTACTGTAGTAGTCTCAGGACATCTAGTTTTATATCACGTTAAAAACAGGGCATTAATGGATGTTTACATATCAGCACTGATAAGTGCACTAGCTTATTAAGATAGCAGTGCATCTATGAGGCATCTGATAGATTTGAACTGAAAGCTCAAATACTGTCAAAAGGCTTTTACATTATTAAGCATTGCACTGATTGGTACCGTGCTCTACTTAATATTTTAGGATAAAAGCTTATGGAGGAGCTACACATATATCCATATAGTATTCTATGTAAGGAACACATCTGAAAATCTTAACATTTTCCACTGTTCTTGTGCTGTTTCATGTTCAAATAACAAGATTTTCTTAATGCTTTACATCAGAATGTCACTATTTTTTATAGCATTTAGAAAAACACCGCTTGTGACATCTGTGCTAAACTAATTATATTTTTGTGCTAAGTTGTCTCCAGGTAGGCTTTCTTCCTTGCCTATTTTGGTTGTTCCCTGCAAATTATACTGTTAGGTCACGTGGCCAATTCACATCAGCTTCAAATGACTAAATGACTGAATCTATAATTATGTTTTGCTATATATGACAATTGTGACTGGTATTCACAGTCAGACCTGGTTCCCTGTTGTGTGATGTAACAAACATAGAATAAAAGACAGCCCTATTCCGAAATTGCTTGTAATGTAATTAAGACCAGACATAAAAACTGGATGCAACAAACATTAGAAAGGTACAGAGGAGATGGTGGAAATCATAATAAGAAATTTTGTGTATATGTCATATAAATACCATCATTCTCTGCTGTACAGGAAGACCTACTTAGATGTTTTATGAACTAGCAATTTAAAGTTAAACAAATCACAGCACTCAAAGCTTATCTTCGGTGTGAATAAAAACAGAACAGAGCTGAATTTGAGAAGGATTCTGAGCAGCACTATCCCTGCATTTGTCTTTGAAAATATTGACGTGTCTGCTTTTTAATTAAAGCAACACAAATGCAACAAAAAGTACAGTATGCAACTAAGTTAAATCAGTATGTAAATCTAGAGTTCTTTGCAGACATGTCATATTCGTACCCCGGTTCTTTTAGGCCTGTTCAGACTGAGCTACTTCCATGAATAACTGTTAATCTGCATCCATTAATAACTATTAATCTCTGTGAGACAGTGTAGCTACAGTTTACTGAGACCACTCCAGCACACGCGCAGAAAAGACTGGTAGCAGTTTATAGGGAAAAATGAAAGAGGTATCAAATCATTTAGGGTCAGGTTTTGAAAAGAATCTGAGTGCCAAAATCTCAATTATTTTCTGTGTTGATTTGGACACTTAATTCCAATAAGCACTTTTAAAAGTGCATCATTCTGCCGCTTTTGTACCAGTACAGAGTTTCTCCTCACAGAGTATTATCTTAATACTTTCTCCATCTTAATTTTAAAGGATGATAGCTTTCATGGGGGAACACTTACTCTCAGGTAGGAATCGATTCCTGATTATGGTCTGATTTTTTTGCTCTCTTCTTTTGATCTTATTATTTAATGACATCCCCTAGTTAATAATGTCTGTACTTAAACAGTACTCTCCCAGCTCAGTGTTTGTAGCTTTCAAACAGTAATAGCTATCAACTGCAGTTGATACGAACCCACTGACTCTAAGCCCAAAATGCAGTGATCTCTCCTCTTCACATGAAGAGCTCTGTAGCTTCTATATAATCCATACCCCAAAGTCCCACGAGCCTCAGCTGACTACTGCGTGACCCCACAGATGTCTCCAGTACTCGATTACTGCCTGAAAACCACACAGAAGCACAATTTTTCTTTTGTAGAAGGGATTTCTCTTAAGACTGATGACTTTGGCAAAGCAGCATGAGGAAAATTCATGCTGCACGTCATCTGCTTTGACATGGCACATAGGCAGAGATGAAAATCAGTCTTTCCTTATCTGTCTGCAATCTTTACAAGAATATTAGTAGTAGGAAATAACAAAAGTATGGTATAGACAGAATTTACTCAGAGAATCACTTCTTTATTTGTCAGATTTTACTCGTGAATGTGTACTTCCTTTCTCAGATAAAGGACACCTATTCTTTTCTAAATATGCCAATTTTATTTTCCAGATAAACAGGCCAGTACTACCAGCATTTCATTACTGTTCACAGTTGGTGCTCTGTAATTCTATGTAATTTTAATTAAAGAAGAATTCTGAGACAGTCTCCCCCTGTGCTACCACCAAGCATACAATTAACTGTGTACAATTNCCAAAAAAAAAAAAAAAAGAGGCATAGACTATGAACAAATGATCTACTGAAAGGAGTATATGAATTTGAAAAGACTTTTTCCTTGGTGTAGATTTTAAACCTCAGGAGCTCATAATTCTGTCCTATCGACAATGAAGATAAATAATCTCCTTAGCTTTACACTCTGAAAATTGCATGTTGGAAAGCCCTTTCTATATGCTCGAGTGAGGAGAGCAATACAAGCAATTTCACGCACAACCTTTCATCATCCTTTTGGTCCTGAATAAATGATTGTTCTAGTACTTCCAATATTGAAGATCCAATTTCTGATCTCGACTCTTCTGGCATTTTCTTCAAATTAGAATCAATATCAAAATAATGATAGCAACTGGCTTTCTATAAACAGACACATGTGTGGTGATCTTTTTCAGCAAATTCAAAAAGCAGGACTTTTTGTGTAACTGCCCTCACCTAGTTGTCTTTGCAGTGCTTCAGAAATGATTCAGACAATTCTACAGAGAGCTTACTTGAAAGCTTCTTAAGTAAGATTCCTCCAAATCAAAGGAGTAAACAGTACATCTGAGGTTTCTTCAAATGCTGAAGTGAGTAATCAGAGAAGTCACTTGAATACTGTCTTAATGACAAAAAATGTCTTCAAATCAGGATATGCAGTACAGTTCCTCATTGGGAAGCTTTCATATGCTCTCTTGCTATTGGCTTTCTTGATTTTTAGGGACTATTACGATGGAATATTATGACTTGGGCAGTGGAAATGACTCAGGCACCTAGTAAACGAGATCAAAATACAACTTAATCTAGATGTAAAAGTTTAAATTTACACCTTAGCTGATTTCTTTCCAGTCCAAGAGAAAGAATCTTTTTTAAAAACATATTATCCCATCCCTAACTGTTCCTTTGAATTGATACTTAAGAAGAACTTTCCTCACAAGGAGCAGTGGTGTTCAGATATTCAAAATTTTATTCTGAGTAGATGCCTCAATTTGTAAATAGGACTATTTGGGGGAGAGGAAGGAATACCCAAATCAATATCTTCATTAAAGAGAAACTCAGAACAACATGCCAATATCTGTTTCTGTTGTCTGGGAGAATGGCAGAGCTTCTAAGATTTAAAATTGTTACTTGCATTCAGTGTTACTTTTGAGAACCTTACAATTTGTTTGAAATCAGGGTGGGGATTTATAAGCATTGTTCCGGGCAGCTATTTTTTCAAATATAACACACAGTCCTTTTCACAATTTAGAAAAATAAGAAGTACCCACGCTCCTTAAATTTCAGGCTACCCAGGTTACAAATAATATCCATTTGCGATCTAAGTGTTAATCAGCTTCCATGTACTTTTTGAAAACTTGGACTTCAGACTTATCAAAAGACAGCTGTTTATACACCCTTTTTGTAAATTATTGATCTTACCGTACTGGAAGCAATCAACAACTTATGTATGAGCAGAAATCTTGTTTGTATTAATATGGTGAATTGCCTTTAGCTAAGTGAACAGAAAGACGGGCTGAGCTTTCAGAAGTGTTTAGACTTTGCCTAAATGAGCTCACACTGATGTTAGTAGACATTTTCTGTCAGATTCAGCAGAAGCATAATGAGACCACTGTCCCATTGCATTTGAGCAAACATGTTACCATTTTCGATTCCTTTCTACTTTTCTGAGGCCAACAAGTGTTTCAAAAATATGCACTAGTTACAAGCAAGCTGCAAAGAAACACTTATGCCTACCTGCCCTTTTCCTTTTGTAAAAGACGTTGCTTGAGAAACACTTCAAGAAAAATAACCTCACTAAAAAAAATTAAAATATTGCATGTATCTTTTTTTTGGTACTTTCTTGAGATAAAATGTGTCTTAATATTTTTTCCAGACATTCGGGACAGTGGGGGACCTAAGCCTGTGATGGTGTATATTCACGGAGGGTCCTACATGGAAGGCACTGGAAATTTATATGATGGCAGTGTTCTAGCAAGTTATGGGAATGTGATAGTCATCACAGTCAACTATCGCCTTGGGGTACTTGGTAAGAAGCTTCAGATTTCCATTAATCCCTGCTATCTGCAATGCAATTCATGTTATACGTGAGAATGTATTTAAGAAAAAAAAAACAAAACACAAAAAACCAACAAGAACAGCAACAACTTTTTTTGTTTTCTTTGTCAAATAAAAGGGTTGTTTTCTGGGGATGAGATATTATGGCATCATGAGTATTACCTGGAAGAACCTGCTGTCGTGCTTTGAGTGGTATGAAACAGGTGTTCCCATTGCTGAGCTGTTCAGACAGAAGAATTCTTTTTTTTTTTTCTGTGAATAAAGGTGATGCTTTGCCTCATAGACAGGTAAATTAGATTTTTTAAAAAAATGTTGTGTCATAAACAATGGGGGTGTCTGTTGGAAGAAAGAGACTAAGTTTTGATTACCATGATTTTTTGATAATTTGAAAAAGCTAAGGAGGTTGTGAAAACATTATTTAACATGAGCTGTACTTCTTACCTCTTTGTTTTCTGCTTCATTGTGGTTTTGAAAAGTGTTACGGGTATAGTTCAAATATATCCGGTATTTCTTTTCTGTGCCAAATTAGAGAGTGAATAGAGATACTTTTGATTGTTTCAAATACAGTGAATAGGATGGGCCGGTGCTGTTGGTAGGCTTGTGTGGTAAGCTGCATTTCTAAAAAATTAGACATTGCTCTTTGTTCAGTGTAGTCAATGATACAAGTTTGCCAGCTCTTGAGACAATATGATTGCTGGTTTTTTTTTTTTCTCTTCTGCATATTCGAAGGAAATGTTGCATGCTAAGACTCCTAAAAGCAGGAGTTCAGTTCTGGGGTGTTATGGAGGTTAGTACAGGAACTTCAGAATATACACAGGTATAAGAGTATTCTCTGTAACATCTGAAGTGGTGTGATAAGCCAGGTGCCATTCACAGCAGCGAGTTGGTTCTGAAGAGCAGTCCACTTTGCTTCCAATTCGTGGGCATTAGCGATGTCTGCTGCTATGGTTTTCTCTTGTGTGGTCGTTTTATTTCATCATTGTTCTGTTTCTTTGTGCTTTGAATTCGGTTAGCACAATCCCCAAATTCATTAGTTCTGGTTTGCTCATCTGGGTAATTTTCTTCCGACAGCTTCATTTTTGTTAAAAATCTGAGATCTGAATACACTTTAATTTTGGGGGGAGAGAAGGGATTTTGACTTGAGATTTTGAAACTTCATCTACTACAGTTGTGTTTTACAAGGGACTGAATCATTTCCAGAAAGATCATAAATATTTTTTGCTGGTTTTATCTCCTTAGTATCCAGTTGGAAGTTTCATTTGTGATGTACTTCTTTAAGAAAGGAAATTCTGATATTTTGTATGTTTTTCTCCCTCCTCCTGCCTTCCAATTTATATAGTGACTTCAAGTCCTTGGGCACATATTAGTGCAGCAGTTAATAATGTGTAATCTGTGCCTCTAATCAACATTTTATTTTTACACCAATGCTCTTGTCTTTGATGTTTCAAACAACATTTATCTATATTATATGCCAGTAGGGTATTCTGTCCAGTAATACAGTATCCGTTATCTGAAGGCAGCGTTTATTTTTGCAAATTATTTAGTCTGATTCCTAAATCACTTGTAGTTGCAGAGTTTGAAAGTGCTAGTTGCTTGAAAGATGAAAATTAATTCACCTTCATTGATGGTAATGGCTTTTCCACTTGTAATTTAACACTGATCCCTGAGATAACCCACTGCGAACATCTTACTGAGCTTCGGAGGATTTCATTTGTGTTCATGATTTTGTGGTTCTTTGGACTTTGTAGTCTTTACAGATCCTCAAGGGGCAGGGAGCTAATTTGCTTTTAAGTGGGACCTATTACAGTAACACCTCTAAAACTCACAGTAGAATCCAGTGATTGGTTTGAATACTTGGAATTACCTTCAAACTAACTAAAAATAATGCTGTATCAGGCTTGCAGGGTTTTCTTAGTAAAGTAAATGCACCTGTTAACTATGTATAGCAGTCGTTCATATATTTTGTATCTGGTACAATAACTATCTGTCATATATTAAATAACGATGACGTATCACTAAATAGAGACTGTAGAAACACCCTAGTAATCAAAAAAGAAAATTTGCACAGTTTGCATTTTTTCTGTCTTTCTTGATGTTTCCTGGTTTTGAGATAGCCTCAGAGTAGAACTTTTGCATAATCATAGTAGATATCAACTTTTCCTTTTGCTTTTTTGTTCATCTCTGTACAGCAGAAAGTTACCCTTTGTAGTCACATTAATCACATTGAATAAGATATGGTTTTACAAACACATAGCTGTCAAATTCTCAGCTTCCCTTATCTGATCCCATCCCGTAAGGTGAGAGGTTCAGCTTCACGGTCCGTTGCCTGTGGGACACCTAGATCTCACTTCACCGCTATGTAAAATGCCTGACTGTACAGGGAGAGGTAATATGGGATGTTATTTTTCCACGTGATAAGATGTAGGGACAAAATAATGTCTATGTTCTCACTTTCATATGACCTTTGTTGGTCTGGGTTTCCTGAATCAGTCTTTGTGGATATATATATCTTAACATAGACGATCTATGTGAGTCCTGGGTGTTCTGCTCTTGTTTCACCAAGATTCACACTGTGACATTTCTTAACTAGAAAGCCGGTTAAATGAATGTTTAGAGCTGCAACAGCAACATTAGTGATGGGAAGGGAGGATATGCTGTGATATTAGATTCCTTACAGTACTATTAAGTCCACATTAGACAGCTTTTGGTGCAATTCATGTTATTTTTCTGTTTATTCTTAGTTGAGACAATCTTTGTCCTATAGACCAATCTGCATTTTGTGAAGATGCAAAATTTGCTTCTAAATAAAATGTTAGAAAGCACTTGAAAGTGAAATCCACAATGATAAAACAACAATAACAATTAAAGAAGTATGGAGCAAGTGCATTTGAAAACTAGACAAAAACCCAGTGAGTTCCCTGGCCTGATTTTGTCTTTGAAACAAGTCTGAGAATGAAAGTCTGTTCGAATCTTTCCCTAGATAAAGATAAGATGGAAGAGAGAACTGTTTGCCCTGGAAAATCAGGGACTACTGAATAAGAAGCCACTGGAAACAGACTATTTATATCTTCCTTAGATTCTCTTTAAACGCAAGTCTTGTGCAAGCAATCTTGTCTAGTGAGGAATGCTGCGCGAGTAGCCTAATGCTGTTGAAGGACAGCATAGGACTCAGCGCGGATATGTATTTATCCTCCTTGTTTGGAGGAAAGGACAGCTATGAAGACAAGTTTGGGTTTTGAACTCAACTAATTTGAGACTTCAAATGTTTATTTAAAATATCTCCAACTAGTAAAAAGCAGGAGCTTTCTATTTAAATTTCATAAAAGAAACGGAAAAGGATTATAAAAGGGGTCTATTTAACATCCAGAAAAGATCATGATAGACAGATTTAATACCGCCAGTGCTGTTTTCTGTACTCTTTCTTATGAAAGATTTATTTAGAAAAGGAGAATCTTTGGGTCAGCATTGGCTGCTACCCCTTTTGCTCTCAAGAGGGGAGAGAAAGGAGAGAGCTGGTGTATGCTTAATGCGTACTCATTTCTTCATTTTATTAATTTATACTTCTTGCTCTCGGTTATCTTTTAACCACAGGACTTTAACAGAACTGAAAGAAACATTTTTAATGCAGCTCACAAACTAAACTGGGGGATGGAAGAATGATTCACAGGAATCTCTAGGTTAAGCACTGCTTTAAATTTCCCATTTTTTCCTCTTGAAGAGGCAGATGTTTTCCGTACAGAAACAGTAAATTGTCATTCCAAAGGTCTGGGTTAAAAGGTGGTAATAAGTAAATAATACGGAAAAATTATATGTATTTTGTATTTTCTATTTTGCATTCTAAATGTCTGTATTGGGAAGGCAAACACTGTGTAACCGTAAGATCTTAATGTATGCCAAAATGGAAGGACACCCATAAGTGAGATTGTCTTGGTTACGCTTTCTTTATTTATAAGCAATTTTTCCTTTTGAGGAGGGTATAGGAACCAATGCTGTCGTTTAGTCTTTTATTTATACTGTCACCCTTTTATTGGAGGATATTGTCTGGGGTTACTGAGTAGAAAACACCTGTTCAGATATTCCACCACTTCGATGTTTTTGCCAGTTTGTACTGTTAATGCTGAAAGTAAAGTCACTGCCGCACACTGTTTGAAAGACCTGATATCCTCGTTCTTACTAGTACATTATTTCCCAAATAACTTTACTGAAATCAATGGGGCTCGTAAGTACAGTGCTTCCCCTTGTGACAGAGCCTCGTTGCCCATAGTTAAAAATGATACAATGAGGAAAAAGGGTACTGGAAAATTGCTACTCGTGCACAGAGCTGCTTCTCAGAAAAGCTATTCTTAGGTCTGTTGTGTTTTCCAGCCCAACCCTCAATTTTTCAGTAGTGTGTTGTGTCAGCTGGCTATGTTGGGCTGCAGCATTCATGTAAAATAGAAGTCAGTACAGTGAAAGAAAACAGAACAAAACAAAAATACTGTCGCAAAAGCCCTTTCCTGCTTACGTTAGTGACTGTTAGAGCTTTATGGAGGATGTAGTGACAGAGGATGAGTCTTATTATGCCTTAACATGATTTGTTGCTGTGTGTCTGAATATTTTGGGAAAATACATTAGGTTTGGATGTACATATTGCTTCTATGCAGAATCATGCCAACCAACAATATCTTACTGGCTAAAGAGGTATGTGAAGTATAAGGATGGAGCCCTGCAGTAACTGTTGGGCAATCTGTGCCAAGCCCAGCATCTCTACCATTACCCATCTTTCTCTTCAGCAAGACATTGCACATTCCCAACAGGCACAAAATAATGCACAACCTTTCCTTTCTGAGTAAGTTTCTGCACATGAGTTTGTTCCTGTTGCTATAGTAATTCCAGAATGTAGTTTAGTCAACTTTTTCATGGGATGAACAATTATCTAGTTGACCATTTGCAGGACTGAACACAGAGATGAGAATATATTATAATGAAAACTAATTCAGAACAACTTGGAAGTACCCGCCTATTTCGGGAGTCGAATTCCATTGTGATTGACTAGAAGGTATTGTCTTGTCTTGTTTTGATATTTTTCTCTTTCTAAATAGAATAACTTACCGTATTTTTTTTCCAGTGCTTTCAAATTCAATCTGTTGGGTTTTTTTTTTCCAGTTTTAAACTAATTTGTCAAACTGATAGATCCTTATTTTGGTGATTATTTACTTTGTGTTATTCCCATCACATAGTTTGGGAGTTTTCTTGCTACCTTTCTCTTCTCTTTATTTTGAAATCATGGTAATAGTACTGAAAATATTAAACAGAGGATAACTTGCAAATATGTTTCAAAATCATATATAAAATTTAGACATAACCTTTTCAAAAATTGCTTCATGTCAGATTAAAAAAAAAACTTTAGTCAACTTTCTGAAGATGATGTGATGAATTAGTGTCCTGTATCACTTCAGTATTTTTGCATACATAAATTGTCATGTTCCTATTGTGCAACCTGGAGAGTTGTCCTTCCTCCTGAAAATAATCCTCTTCACTTTAGTAAAAGTAACCATCACCCACTCATGGCATTGTGACTGTCCAGTGACAGTAAGAGTGGAATAAGAAAGGTTATGTTAGTTAGAGAGAAAAAATGTAGCAAGATTCTTTTTCCTACATTGGTTGGACTGTGGGGTTTTCTTTTATAGTTCACAATTTAATATCCAGTAAAACCAGGAAAATGTTTGATCATTAGCGACAGTGACAAGCACATCCATTATCTTTTTATGAAACCTTAAAGGTACTGTCAGGAGATGGCATTTTATTCCAGCTTTGCTGTACCACCAAAGGGTCTCTGATGAGCCTTTTTTCTATTATCCATTTCCTCTCACGTTTGAGTAAAAATGATAGATGAACAAAAGATTATATATTATTGCCTAATTAAAAGTACATTATATTGAAAGTAAAGATGGGAAATTAATAGCAAAACACATCAAAATGTGCAGTCAAAAATAATTCATTTAAGTTTTCTGAATGGGAAGAACATGCAGAGAATGTTAATTCATAAACACCTTTAGGGACCCTTGGCAGCTTCATAACAAGTCTCCTTTAGATATATGAATATTTGGTTCCTTATAAATGAAATTTTAACATTTTGGGGTTATGCAGTAGGGAAAACGTCCCCTTATCTGATCCCACCTTGGCCTTGGGCATCACTGTTTCTTGGTATGAAGCACTCCAAATGAATTTGATGCTAGAGAAATAGAAGAGGTTAAGACAGAAAGTGTACTGCAGTTATCTGTTCCTTTTCATGGCATGTTTCACAAGGTTTCATTTACACATACTTAGAATTCTAAAAATGTATTAGACAATTCTTATTTAATATAGTAGGTAACCTCAGGTCAGCCCAGTTTGCAGAAGGCCCGAACACAGCTCATCTAGATTTACAGTGTCCTAATTTCATAGGTCCATTAATAGAATTAGCATTCAGATCTCAAACCTGCTGTAATTAATGACATTTTAGTAGCTTTTTTTTTGTGAGCTAGTACCAGCCAAAGGGAGTCATGTATGCAGTGAAGCAGAGAAAGGAAGATTGCCACACTTGAATCTGTACCATCAAAATGACAAAATGGACTTGCGGTAAACAATAGGTTATTGACTAGATATGTTTAAAGGGTCAACTGCAGTGCACAGCAGGCAAGATATTTATGAAATGGGAACCCTGAATATATAGTGCACTTTTAAAATGAACCGTTTCTTTTCTATTTGTGCTTTTTCTAGCACAGCAAATTGACATTATCCATCTGCTTGGATAGATGGATACACGCCCGCTTCTCTATTTTTTAGGGCACAAAGACATCATTTTGTTTGCCATTGAATAGGTTTCTATCTTGGTACAGGTACATTTTAAATAACAGGTTTATTCTAACATTTGTCACAAGACTTCTTTTTTGGTAAACAGAAAAATAACAAATAACAAACTTTAAAACTATTCATTTTGGCATAAGAGCAGTTTGTGTCATTTCTGTCAAGAGAAATTACTTTTTGGTAAGATTAATACCCTTGATCAATATTTAATCATATAATAAAAGTATTCCGTTTTTTCCAAATAGCAGATTTATCTTTGAGAGCATAATAAACTTCAACTTGATAATATTTGCAAAATAGGAAAGAAAAAATGTTCACTGAAGACAAATTATGGACATTTTACTGCCTCAGAAAAAAATAGCAAAATCTTTGACCCTGTTATCCTACATGAAGTTATTTGTAATTTTTATGATCTAGCTATGTGTAGCTACCTTCACTTTCCTCTAAGTAATGCCTGCCCAAATTACTCTTACACCATCACTGGTCCCTGTTCAAAACCTCTTATCTGCAGTATTACAAATGTTTCAGGTATACAAAATAACTACTATTATACACGGTACACTGTCCTAAGCCTTTGGTTGTCTTGTGCTGGGAGACCTGTCAGGAAGCCAGATTTCACCTCATCCTTAGAAGCAAACAGAATTTAGGCTGCTCTGCATTTACCACAATGCCAAACTTCCCGGTAAAGGATCTGTCTTGACTGCAAACCAAGAGGTGGGGATAAATTAGGATTTTTATGCAATCTGTATCTCGCTGCACGGTGTTCCAACACTGAAATACTCCTCTGAGTTTCCAACATTCTGTTTTTCAGCTGAGGCTGGGAGACATTAAGAAATACGCTGCAGCTCAGCATCTAGGTTAGATCTGTGCCCAGTCTTGGTGGGTCAGGCACTCTTCACTCCTGAGCTTTACAGTGCCAGAATATATGCCCAGAAAAAGGGCAAATGAAGATTCTTTTGACACTTCTGATAGAAGTAGCAGGACAAGTAGACAGCGTACTTCTGAATTCCCGGTTCACTGCATTTAATTACATGTATTAAAATAGTCCCAAGTTTTCTGAAGCTTAAATGAAGCACTTCTGTATACTGTAGGGTTTTGGAAGCAATAGATAACTTGACAGGGATTTCCATTGCAAATGTTGCTCTCATTTTTCACACATTTGAAATGCATAAAAATTGCTCAAGTTTTATGTTTTTTCGTGTGCAAATTAGTTTACATATATAGGTACTAGCTCAAATACTGTTCTGATACTTCTTGGATGTAATACCTTGTGCTACTTTTGAATCAATTGAACAAGGTTTGTATTTTAAGGTCGTAACAGCACTTTTTTAGTGGTTCTAAAGAGTAATGTGAACAATAGATTGAGGACCAAAACTCTCTTGGCAGCAGTACTTGCAAGAAAGGGTCCTAAATTTTTTCTTCTGTTTAATGGGTAATCCATGTGTAAATGCTTTCCTTAGCCAACATAGAGAATTCTACAGTAAAATGTAGCAATTTGCATTACTTTCCAATGGAGAATATATAGAAGACTGCATTGTTTGATATACTGATTTCTCACATCCTACGATGTACTGGCAAATAAATATTATTTTGGTGAAAACTGAACTGGAATACATTATTACATGAAAAACTGCTAGGTGAAGGCCTATGAAAGGCCAGAGGAAATGATGGATATTGGTTAACATCCCTTATTAAGCAGAATACGAAAATTGCCTTCCAACAAATATAAATTGTAGATACCAATGTAGCTGTAGAATTATTTTGAGTATCTCTTGTGTTGGATATGTTGCAAGCTAAATATATTTTTGAAAAAAGAAAGATTACTTATATATCTTAATTCAGTATTTGATATATGATCTCCCTGTTTTAGGGCATTTATTGTTGCTCAAAATAAGAAGCAAGAGAGATAAAACTTACTGAGGCTTTTCATTGTTTGGCAGTAATTTTTCACTCGTTTTGTGTCATGTTTCTAATGAAATTGACTCAAAAAGAAGTGGCCAGACTTTCTCTGAGAGACTCACTACACATTCAGGAGTTCTATTGATTTTAAAAATTATTTTTGCTGTATTTTTCTGTCAGCTCTTGAATGTTTGATTTTATGAAATCTCTGACATTCATTCTCATTTGTTCATCTTCTCAACACTTTCCACCAGGATTTCAGTTGAGGGATCTTACTTTGCCATAGGTATTGCTGAAAAATTCTTTACTTTGTAAATTTATTTTATTAACTGATAATGAAGTGTTCATTACAGAAGTACCAAATATAAAGAGAAAAGAGGCATAGTGCCATACAGCTCCAAATAATTTAAAAAAAAAAAGACAAATATTTCCCCAACCTGTTTTGCTTACTTAGGTTCTAATATCTCATCAATTTGGTAAGCACTTTTTTGTATCATCTCACAGATTTCAACAGGAAACATACGGGTAAATTAATTTCTTCTAAGAAAAGGTTTGTGTCCGTCTCTACTTGTGGATATAATTTATTGCACGTTGGTTGATTTGCTTTTATGACTGATATCGTCCTTGCAACTTTAGCAAAATACTCTAGCTCAACTGAAAACGGTTTTGCATTTCATCTGTGAGGCTTTATGAAAGCAGTGAGACACGGTAGGGTGTGCTTTACAGAGCCGTTAATGCATGCCCCGTGTGTGTTGTGAGGCACGAGGCCAAAGGCCATGTGCTTTCAGCTACCCGTGAACCATATTAACGACCCTGTAAAATACACTCCTGAGCATCCTAATGCTATTATAATTACTCACTTTATTATTACATGCCTCTTGAAAAAAATTCTCTAAATATTTTCCTTTCGTTTTTATATAGTCCTTAACTAGGAAGGCTAATTTATGGTAGACTGAAAGGGAAATGTTCACAATAGAAGGAGTATTAACTTTCTTTTCACCGTTTCTTTCTGATAAGTTTAAATTTTCTCTTTTAACACTTCATGGGCTTGCACATCCTGCATGTTCAAAGCTTACAAAGCATTTCATTGTTAAATTTCTCCCGTTGTTGTAATTAATAACTGTTTGGATGCACATGGCTTAGATTTTGTTTCTCATCAGGTTCTTGAATTTATATTAGAAAGATAACTTAAAATAGACATGTACTCATTATTTCATATATTTTCTTTCTAATAGAAAAGAATTCACTTGGCATCTACCTTGCTAATATAGATCTTTTCTAATGTGGGTTTCTGCCAGTTGAAGATGTGATTTAAAAATATTACTGATAAATAACAAGATACTACCTGCGTTTTCCAGCAACCACAACATTCAATATCTGCATAGTGCCCGAATTCCATCTTTGCATTTGTCTCTAAGCTAAATGTTATGGAAGTGCTGATCACAATTTGAAATTCAAGGTTACATTCTTAAATAGCTTTAAAATGATGCATACATTTCCTTTTCTTTCCCCTCCATAAGCATATAATGTTACTTTTTCATCCTTTGAAAGTTCTATATAGTTTTTGGCTGGTTTCTTTTTATAAATATTTCATAGGTAGTGTTTTGATCTCTGGTTCAAATGCAGTCATGGCAGCAGATGTTTTTGTTGATAAGTTTCTTTTGAAAGTACTGTGTGCAAACAAATTTACAAACAGGAGTATATTCAATAGGTGTAGTGGAACAGATAATTTTGAAAAAGTCTTATCGAGAATAATGGTCAGGTTTAACCTTTTTTTTTTCTTCAGACATACAAAATATAAAAACACTTGGCTATAGCGTATTAAAGATGCAGCTGAGGGTCAGAAAAAGTCTGGGTAACATCAAGGATGTCGTCTCCTCTTGCAGACGATGTTGTCTTGTAACCACCTCCAGTTCCGGATTACTGTACAGCCCTGTTGCAAAACAGTTGCAAGCAGCTGACATTAGGAATAATCAGCTTTGCTAGAAACTTACCTGTTTTTACTTGTACCAACCACAAATAGGAAATATTATGTGTTTTGTGCTGAATCAGTGATTACAACATGTTGCATCCGTAGGAGAAGCACTTTGTGCAGTGCCTCTGAAGGAGGTGGAGATTGTTTCTGCTGCCTACAACATCGAAGAAAACTGGGTCTACGTATTTGTTTTTCTCTGTTATTCCCATTCTTGTAAGCGCCTTTGTGGCTCACCACTGTTGAAGTCTTCACAGTGTTCCAGAATGACTCTGGACAAATTTTCAGTACTGCAGTAGTAGTATGTGGCTCTTTCTCTGGTCTTATATGATTCTCTTGCAACGCTCCAACAAAAGAATTTTGAAGAATGAGCGCAAGTAGGTTGGTTTCCCATTGAAGACTGAATGCTGGCATTTGGATGATGGAAATAGACAAACCAAGTTCCTTTGTCTGACTCTTCAGAGTCAGAGTCTCCTCTTCAGAGGAGAGCTTTTGTCATGAGACTGCACTTTTCATCTACAGAAGTGCTTAGTCAGTCTTTCGGTGCTAAAACTTTTGAGTCCTTTAAAAGCTTTTTCCATCACATTCTCTGTGGTTCCTCAGTGTATCCTCCCTGGAGATCTGCACGAGTTAGGGAAAGATAATCAATCTCACTCTGAAAGAAACAAAATTACTTGTGACGATCAATGCGCGCTAATAGTTACTTGTTAAAGTCATCCTGCAAAGTTGCAGAACCCAGCAGAAACATATTCAGAACGTGGTTCTTAACTTCTGCCTGCCAAGTAAGCAATATGCAGGAAGCCAAAAGAAATGAAAACAAGCACGTGAAGGAGTTTGGTTTTCACTAGCTTCAATTTAAGTTTATATAGAACGAGGAAATTTTTTCCAAAAAATAGAACCAGACTCTTCTTAGTGGTATCTAGCAAAAGGACAAACAGCATTGGGCACCAATTATACAGGAAATTCCAGTAAGAAAAAACCTTGTTTACTCTGAGGGTGGTCAAACGCTGTTGCCCAGAGAGGTTGTGGAGTCTCCAGTGTGTGGAGATATTCAAACTCCACCTGGACATGGTCCTGAGTAACTGGCTATAGTTGACCCTGGTTTAAGCAGGGGAGGTGGTGGACCAGAGCTCCAGAGGTCCCTGCTACCTTGAGGCTGTGATTCTGTGATCTTAAGGCATAGCAGTGGGATACCAAGTACTAAGAGGCGGCAAATTAATTGTTCTCTAGATGTCTACCTGATCTTTTAACTCCTGATTTTCTTCGTAAACCTTGTCTCCGCATAGACTGGACTCTCATGAAAATTAATTAGCCCATTATCTTTGTCTTAGGCAAAAAATATGCTTTTCTGTAAAGCAATAACCACACTACTAGCTTTTTCGACGTGAGTACATGTATCACCTGCTTTGACTTGCTGTGGTTTCAGACTGTGGCTCACAGGCACAGAAAGGATTACTTGTTCTACCGTCCTAATGGAGTAAACTAGCGCTTGTTTTGACAGTCCGGCAGTGAGAGATAATAATCTGTCTCCTGCAAACTTTACAGTGGTTTATGTCCAAAGCAGAGATGCCAAACCGTTTTCACACTTAAGCTAAGCCTTTCAAGCTCTTCTGGTGAACCTTGGACTTATCCTAGTATTACCCAGAAATTAAGTATTGGGGAGGTGAAGAATCACATGGTCACAGGTTAGATCAAGTGAAGACTTATGCTGTAGCTTTTTCAGTTGGAGTTTGAGTTTTCTGGAAAGGAGGTCCTGATTTTGAAGAGTCCTAAAGACTGCCTGCAAGTTCTAAGTGAATGGAAGACTACTTTGTCTCTCCCATCATTGCCTGTTTTTCCTCTCAGAAAGGATCCAGTGTAAGCTGTACCTATACCCATGAAACGTTGGCTTGTTCTAGTTTGATGCCAATTATTTAGGTTCAGCCTACCAACCACTGACCTATATGGCATCCTATTTTTTTCCTTTGTTTTCATCATGCCAGGATGTTTCCTCTGTGCTGTTACTCATCTCACTGTTCCTTTTCCACACAATTTGGCAATTCTTGAGCGCGTATTTTTTCACATCTCTTGACACATATTGAAAAATCATATGTTGATGAAGACCAATTTCTTAACTAAAAGCTGCCTACGCCATGGGCGAATCCATCGCTTAGGGTACATTAGTGAAATTCTAAAACCTTACTTTTTGGAAGCTGATCATACACTAAAAGCAGCAAAAGGAAAAAAAAATTAAATTGCCAATTACAGCTAATAGCTTTCTGCAATTGACATGTATAAAGCAGATTGAAGGTACTTTTAATAGCAGCTTCTCAGTAAATGCAAAGTAGTGAAATGCTTTGGAATGAAGCGGTTGCAAAAAGCAGGTTAAATGTCCCATGCTTAACAACTTGCAGAATCTAGAAGGCTGTTTTAAAGACATCTTTGGGGATTTCTCTGTAAGAATACAACTGATAAATGGTTTTGTTTTGTTTTCCCTTGAGACATTTTACATGTATCTGATATTATTTGCTGCATTTCCTTAAAAATTCCTCCTAAAATAATGTGAGTTTTAAAAGAATATGAAAAAGAGAAACCAATGCCTAGTGATAAACCTCATTATTTCATTAAGTGTTTTCATTAATACCAACTTTTTAACATAAATATTGCTAAGGTGAATCAAACAAATTGAAGTACGTTTTTTCTGAAAGCAGAAGATGTGTTTTGTATATTGTCACTCATTTTTCAGAAGGAATATCGTGCTAGTTTTAAAGATGGAAGAACATCAAGAAAAGTAAAGAACTTGTTAATACTATGATAAGTCAAGAAATAAAGATCGCTCACCCAAACAGGGCTTTCTGAACCTTTTTTTGTATTTGTATTTTTTGGTACTGTGTAAAGCACATTAAGTACAGATGAAAGGCTGAGAGTGTAACAAACAAAGGCTGGAATGTGATTTTGATGGGTGAGCTGCACTTTGATCTTCAGACTATAAAACACTGCTACCTGGGTCAGCACTAACACTCGACAGGACAAACAATCAGTTGTTTGCTGCAGTATAAAATTCAAAATTCCTTATTTTATGCCATGCTAGCAAACCTTCTTGTGGCACATCAAAGGAAGGAAAGGGAGAATGTAGGTGTTTTAGCATTTTGTGTAATTTAGAGCAACTTTAAACATGTGTTTCTTAAATATTTTCTTAAAAGTACTATGATCATTAACACATAGCACTATAGAAATGGATTTATATCGAATACCGAACAGCACTGATGATCTTGAAAATACTAATAATATAGGTAATTACTTAAAACCAAGAATGAAATTGTAGGTTATGTGATAGTTTAAAAAAAAAAAGTTCAATGCTTCTTTTCATAAAATCATAGAATGGTTTAGGTTGGAAAGGACCTTGAAGATCATCGAGTTCCAACCCCCCTGCCATAGGCAGGGACACCTCCCACCAGACCAGGTTGCCCAAGGCCACGTCCAGCCTGGCCTTGAACACCTCCAGGGATGGGGCCTCAACAACCTCTCTGGGCAACCTGTGCCAGTGCCTCACCACCCTCAAAGTGAAAAACTTCTTCCTAATGTTTAATCTAAACCTGCCCTCTTCCAGTTTGAAGCCATTTTAATTCAGTTAGACAAGATTACATTTCCTACTATACCCAACTGTTCTCCTGTGTTACAATTTCCATTTTCTCATACTTGTTCATCCTTTTGGAAAGATGTCTACTTCTTTTTACATTTCTTAGTTTCACTTCTACTTTCCAAACACAATTAACTGTGCTCTCAGATTTGGAGCTGTATCATTTGCACGTTGCTCCTTGCTGAGGGCAACACTCATCCAGCGCTCTTCAACGTACAGCGCATTGTGACATTCTGGATGATGTGGGTAACCTCGACATCCCTCTCTAATAACACCTGAGTAAAAGCTTTTAAAGATTTCTTTACGCTAATTTTTTCTCTCACTTACAGCGGTACAACTCCAAAGAGATGTCAGTGACAGTACCATAGTTTCACGTCAGTCTGAAGTGAGAGGACAATTTGAGAGCGAAGGAAAACTATCTCAAGAGCATAATAAACAGAAAGAGTACAGTAGAAAATCTAGACCCTTTAAAAAAACATGAGTTTGATGTTTTCTTTCTTTCTTTACACCTGGTCTTTGTTGCTAAAATAGTTTTTGTGATTTTATAACTGCTCATTATTTCTGTTGTTCCTGATTAACTATAAATATGAGTAGTTCTACTGATTGCAGTTAGATTGCTTGCACGTATAAAATTAACATATAATAGATGTTCATAGAATCTGAGTCTTTGTGAATACAGTGAAGCAAATAGTCAGTTTGTTCTTAAGGGAACTGGAAAAATAAATATTTTTCCCCTTTGAATATCAGTGCAGAATAAGTGTGATTTCAACTTGACCATATTTCTTTTATGTATCAATTGTAAAATAAATATTGCTAATTCTGAAGACACTTAGTGGAAAACTAATTTCCTGTTCTTGACTATCTTAATAAAGCCTTTGTAGTATTTTGCTGGATCACAGTAGTGAAAACGGTCTATTTGTAAAGAAACAAAAACTGATCATTGAAAAAATTTTTTTTCAGTTAAAACTACACCCATACAGACTTTTTTATGTACAAGATAGTTGCAAGACTATCACGTACTATGAATAAATATATTACAAATGCATAGATTGCTTTTAAAAGTGTGATCATATCTTTTAATTATGGCCTTGATTCTAGCAAATTTCAGGCAATAAAAAACTCATTAATTTTAATTGTGTTGGATCAAGCCCCGTATTTATAATGTGATGTAACTGTGCACTGCATTCATGACATCTGGCAATATAATTCTCGATCTTAGGGAAAGCACTAGATTATATTTATTGGTGCAAAATTAGCCATGAGACAATGCCCAGTCAAGAACAAAAAGCTATTCAGAGGATTCCTTCATCAACAATTAGAAAATTAAGTCAGAATGTGTATTTATTTATATTTATTTAAAAGTTACATTGCTCCCGTCATGGTGATATCCACCTAAAGTTGATGCAAGCTGTTGTTACCGACAGAACAACTCCATTTCAATCTGTTAGAGGTTGAAGGATATGCATATTTATTCCGTAACTTTTTTTTTCTTCAGAGATTGCCACCACTGAAAATTTGGCTAGCAGGAAAGAGCTGACACGCCATAAGCTGGAGCTGGCATGTTGTGTAACAATGTTGTGATACGCCATTTTCGCTTGTTTTATCTGAAAAAGAGATTTTTAGTGCCCTTTACAATTGTTTCTCAGCAGAAGAAACAATACTGGAAATACACAGATTGTTAAAACTACGCTAGATTACACAAATGCCGCTGCATATTATTTATCTATTTGTTAATTATACCTGACCAATTCATTAATGACTTTCTCTTTGGTTCATTACAGAGAGAGAGAGAGAGATGGGGCTTATGACTCTGAGACTTCCAACACTCTAGCTGCGTACAGTCCAAATATTTGGTTTCTGGGATGCAACAGGCAGATTAATCTAACGTGTCTCATTCCACACTTTCATCTTGATCACATTTGTTTTGTTTCTCAGCCAGTGAACATCGGCCTCGCCGCCTGCCGGTACACAGCTGAGTGGAAACCATGAGGGGAAAGATTATTACTTGCTTCTTTCTTGTTCTACACCAAATAGCAGGTAGCAATGGCATTTCCTTTCCCTTGATCCTCCAGCTTATGCTAGGCACTTTACACTAGTGAGTGCATAATACTTAAAGCTATTACAGTACAGCAAACCCTCGGAGACTCTATTCTAGGGTTTCTTGTCAAGGAGCTCAAGTGCTCTGTTGAATTGTGTGACACACAGGGAAGTTAATAAAGGACCTGCGTAGATCTGAAAGCCAGGGTATGCTGTATCCTTACATTTGGAGTAGTAATAGAAGAGAAACCAAAAATTTGACATTATAATCCATTTACTTTTCAGGAAGTTGTGTTTAATCTCTTGTCTTTTACATAAAGAAAGCTTAATTTCAAGTGAAATAAAGCTTAATTTCCAGTGTAACTAAATCAATTGTCATAGCTAGTCATGTATTTCCCCCCAGAATAATTCATCTAAGCCTTTAAAAAAAAAATCATGGTTTAAAAAAAGTGACTATGTTGATAACTGTTATTTAAGCAATTTAACCTGTTGGCCACTGTGATGCTAGTCCTTATGGGACAAACATTGTTTGCTGTTACTTTCTGGTAAATGTTTTCAGACTCTAAATTTGTATATGATTCGCATTAATAGATAATGGAAAAAGCAAATATGTAATTGAATAGTTTTTTCCAGACAGTCCTGTTGCTGTATAGCTCTTGATATTATACTCAGAAACTGCCTATGCCAATATTTCTATTTTTGTTTGAGAGAATAATTAAATTGTAATGCCTAAGGCTATCTGAAATTGTATCAGTAAAGTAAGTCGCCAAAGTGAAATGTGTCATTGCATGAGGGATGGCCCAGAGAAAATAGAACAGTAATATCGTAATTATTCTTCTAATTAGCTTAGATTCATTGTTGATTCTAGTAGTTGAGATATATGGTTTCTAGAGCATAGTGGAGAGAAAAACAGGGAGATGAATGTAACGGGGACATGTACACATAATGCCGAATGGCATACATGATTTGATACCACTGCTTTGAGTTTGAAAGTATAGTGTTTCTTTCAATACCTCCTTTTCTTCCTCTCATCTCAAAGATTTTTTAGCTCTCCTTTCTGATCACTCATGTATCTAAAAAGAAAGGTTCTTCCACCCCCATCGCCATTAGTTCAGTAAATCTAGGTGTCATCTGCCTAACAGCATAATGAGCAGTAATAGCTCATAATGACCATAATGAGCACTAACAGCTGAACATGTCAAATATACTGGAAAAAAGAATAGTTCCCTGTGGGACTCCAGCCTCCTCAAAGCGGAGTTACAAAGTGCTACTGTAGATAGCAGTGAACTACTGAACTGCAGTGCAACCGGAGCTTGTTCCAAAAAATCTTTTATAGAGGAAGCCAACTTATAAGTGACATTTTTTTGACATTATATTCATTATAAAGTGAGATTTCTCAGAGGATTTTGAAACAAAACAGGTATTTAAGTTTCCAATCAAACCTGAAGGGCAAGTGCTTTTTATCAGGGCAAAACCACAATGCAAATCTAACCCTGGCCACAGGGCAGCACGCTGATTTACCTTCTGATAAAGGTGAAGCGGAATTTGTTGAGAACATTTGGGGCCTTTAAGGTAGAATGTGACCTTGTACATTCCTGTGTTACCCTATGTCTACAGCACAAGCATGTCTTGGGAGTAACTCAATCAGGTAGGCTGCGTGCCGTTCCTACTACAGTGTTTGCAGCTACAGATGTCCCAAATTAATTTACCTGATTTATCTTACACAAAAGCTTGTTGATTTTGCAGTTCTCATATTTCAAGCCTTTGGGAATATTCTGACATTTTGTAATGGCTTGATTGTACTGATGCATCACAGAAAAAGACCTTCTAGATTTACCTGGAAAATTAAACTGTTACAGATATCATCATGTTTCCCCTGATACTGGATGACGCTCCGTGCAAGAAATAGTAACAATAGCACTATTTTCTTATAAAATGGTCTTTTATACCTCTATAAAAATTCAGCTATATTTTGAGGCATTCTATTCTAATCTTTCTTTTTGTTTTACTCCTTGCATTGCTCTCTAACTTGCTCGTCATCAGTCTTCTTCCTCCTGAAATGTTTTAACTCCACCAGTCTTGCAGCATAGTTTGAAATGAATGCGTATCTGCCCTGTATGCCGCTGGCTAAGGCAAAGTTTTGTAAAAATAAAGTCAGGCTTTTTGTTAGTACTTTCAGCGAAGCCGTGCTTTCTCTCAGGTCACGTGGGAGAATAATGAAAGCCGTAGCTTCCAAAGAGAAAAACGTAATTGTTCATATCTGTTTACAAACTGATCAGCTATGTAATTTTCCTTTATGTACAAACTTTATGTGTGAGACTATGAAACTAAAATGCAGTGCTCGGGTTTCAATCCTATGATAAACAGAGTCAGCAAAACTGTAGGGAAAAAATGAGATGCGTTATCAAGTGTTTCCTCAGCAGAGTTTGGGCATGGAAGATGCTGCTGAAGTAATGCTCTTGCCTAAAATTGATGCAGTTTTCTTTAGCTCAAGCCAACAGCTGAAGTATTCATCAAGTTTTTAAGTACATGAATATTTTTCTCAGTAAGTGGTCCAGTTTGTTTCACCTCAATTAATTGCATTCATGGGGATATGTTTGCCACATCAGGGCATGAGAGTTTAAGAGTATCAACATCCATCAAACAACAAGGAAATACAAGGGAGTATAAAAAAAAGGTTGATCTACTAATCAGTAAGAATAGTGAGCCCAAACGTCATAGTCTTCTAAAGAGCAATGTCACTGAGACCTGATGGTGAATACAGTCAAGCTTTTGACTGTGCCAGCTAAATACACACCACGCGTAGCAGCAGACTGCACTGACTTTGGCAAACGTCTTCCATGAAACCTATGTAGGTGGAGACTTTTTTAAGGAATTCCAGTCTGTATTGTTTCTGTAATGGAAAAAAACTGTGGCTGATTTCATAACAATTTTTTGGTTTAGATGGTACGTAAAAGAAGAAATCAGAAACTTCTCTAAATACTAAGAATTACTTTCTATAGAATAATTGCTGTCTGTGCAATGTTTTTCTTATGCTTAATTGGCTTAGTCACAGGAACAGTCTTGTAAGAAAGTCAGTGTCACTCCTCTGTGCTGACTGCGGCTATATACTGTATACTTGCATATATGTGCTTTTATATTATATGTACACACATTAAGACACATATATGCTACCATTATTATGCAGCAACACTTGGCATATACTGGAGGTATCACATCACTTTATGAAAGACATTTAATCTTCCCGATTTCCTCATAAAATATATGACACTTCTATCCCAGGTGAGATACAAGAAAAGAGACTTTCCAAGTGTCCAGCCCTGGGTCCATGAGAAGCAAAGATGGCAATCCCACCTAATGATCTAACCTGAAAACATTGGCACAAAATAGCCATCTAACAGACTGATCGGCTTTCCACTGGTTCAGCTATCTCACATGCTGCTCCTGCAAATCCATCAGCCTATGAGAAGTTAAGACATAATTTTCAGGAAATGGGGAGTCTTTAAGAAAAATATTTTAAGTCTTTCAGACAGTCAGAGAGGGATGCCTTTCAGAATTGCATTTAATTTATAATTAAACTTACTATTTTTTAAAGAAATATAGGTCCATCCATAATAGAAATAAGGCACTTTAAGTGAAATAGTCTATAATTAGAGAATCCAAATGTTTGGTATGACATTTATCTTTCTGCACCCACCCCCCCTTTTTTTTTCTTTTTTTCACCACTTCACAGATAACCATCTGCTTTAGAGCAGTTTTTCACACACTCTTGATTCTGACCAGGAAAGGATTTCTTTTAATAGTGTCCTATTTCTGAAATGTACATGGACTAGGAATGCATAAAAGTGAAAAGGGTTTTAAGGGATTAGTAAAAATGGATGAAGTGGATTCCTACCTGAAATTAAGTTTTACTTTGTGCCTATAAATGATAACTTGAAATATATGGAAATTATACTCAAGCAAAAAAAATCTATCCCAGAGTAAACAGTGACCAAAGTCTGAAATATCTGTTATTTATGTGTCATTGGCAATGGACAAGTATCGATAGGAAAAAAACCCCAACAATCTGAATGGTTTGATTTTTGCCCAGAATTGGTAAGTTAGTAATATCCCACTCAGACTACACTTCATCTCTATGTCATAATTAGAATATATCAATCTGAAGTGTGAAATACTATTTTTTCACTTTCTAACTGCTGTTGTTAAATCACATGTAAATCACGTAAATGTGAATCATTAGTCTCTGCCGAGATCACCATAGAGAGTATTCTTTGCCTTTCCTTGCTCAGAGTATATCTATATGCTCGTAGTGGCTCCTTCTGTCTTTAAAATGTATTAACCTGGAAATTTGGATAAATCAAGGGCAACTGCTAATGAGAGCTTTCAAAGTTACCAAAGGGACCAGTATAAAGGAAATGGAACACTGCAGATATAATATATTTTATGGGAAGGAGCACCAGAGTTAGTGAACTTGTGAGGCTGCAAGTTAAAATTCAGACTTATTAACACCTTTCTCTCTTTCCAGCTTTTGTCTTCGACATATATTTTAATGGGTTAAACACTTTCCTGGGATTTTAGTTTAGACAGATAATTTTCTGGCACTTTCTCATTTTCCAACATCAGGTCTGGCTATTTCCCATAGGAACTTAAGGGAGAAAGCAGCCTTCCAACTACTGTTAGATTGTCCTATACGAGTGCCCTAGTGACACTAGATCTAATGGCATCACTTGGCCTATGAACCACTGTGAAAGATTCTTGCTGTAAGTTATAAAATCCTTTCTACAGGTGTTGTTTGCTTGCCTGAATGGAAAACTTCCAATTCTGGGCAAGGCTTTGTTTTTAAAAAGAAAGGAAAATAAAAATATAAGATTAAATCCTGAATGCAGTCAGCGGCTCTGTGGTCCAGGGGATGCAGAAATCAAATGCAAACAAGGATGAGTCTGTTAGGCCTTAGCAGTAGAGCTGAGCAACTGCTTATTAGGAAGGCAAAGGTGGTGCACAATTGGCCATTTCTATAATTATGATATAGATAATTTCACATCTTCTACTTATTTGTAACTTTCTACATGCCTGTCTTGGTATTGGGTACCAGTTAAAAAGGTCATATTAATGTGTTGTCCTTCGTGTCCTAACAACTTTTGCAGATACTTTTTGACTTCCCATCCTAAATGAACAGAAGGAGGCATCAGGGTGACATTCTTCTTCTTCTTCTTCTATCATTATTATTATTATTATTATTATTATTATTATTATTTTGAGAAAAAAAAGAATACTATTAAAGACAGATTTTACATGAACGATTTTGTGCTGACCCTGTTCGTTGTGAGGCAAAACCCATAATTTGTGTTTGTAAGTTGTTTGTACAGACTGGGAGGGTTTTGGGGGAAGCAGTGTTGGTTTTGGGTTTTTGTTTGTTTTGTGTTGGGTTTGCCTCTGGCTTTTCTTGTGTCCCATGACAATGCTCAGCTACGCAGGCAAAAGGGAAAACTTTTCTCCCAACTCATAAAAATGCTTGAGAAAATTAATTTTTTGGCTTTTACGATGGCACAGAATATACTAAATGGCTATTTTTTCTTCCTTGGGCTTTGTTTTTGTTTTGTTTGGGGTTTTTTTGTTTGTTTGTTTTTGTTTTGGTTTGGTTTGTTGTTGGTTTTTGTGTTTTTTTTTTCTTCAGGGTAGATTACTAATAGACTGTTTTTTCCACTTCCCTTCTTCATTTATTCCTCTTTGATGTTAGTTTTTAGTAATTTGTTTAAGAGCAACATACAAAGAATGGTAGAAAGAATTTTAATGCAGCTTCTTGGTTATAATTAGGAAAAAAGTGGGAATATATTTCCTCGTCTATGTCATTTATAACAGTCTGGGCAATTTGCCGGTGTACTGCTAACTGATTGCCTTTGGGAATATGAACTCAGCTCATGCCCTAGTCAGACTCCAAACTTCTTTTTGAGTTTTTGACTCGGTCTTGCCACTTACCCTCTCTCTTGAACTATATTGTTAAGGAGCTCCACCAGCAAATCCTTGACTGAAGTGTTATTACCACTGAAATGTAATTGTGCATGACAGTAAGTTACCTCCTACTGATGTCTGAGCTGACAAGAATAAAGTTTTCTGGCAACAGGCATCTGCCAATTTGTATGATGACATTGTGAGCACTGGCCACTGGAGTCACCTGAAAAAGTCTGGCAGCTTATACGAGGGCAGAACTTGGACTCCTTGGCATTATTGGGAGCTCAAAAAGAGGGGAATCTCCTTGAATCATAAGCTTGATGAGACAAGGGTTCCCCTTTTCATATAGTGGAGTCTTCAGTCAAGAAAAAGGCTGAGCTACAGAGAAGACCATTGTATTTGGGAAAGCTGTTGTATTCCAGTGGCCTTAGCGTACGTCTAAACCATCGAGAAATGTACCTCCTATTTCACGCTGAGGTAGCCACATTATGTGCACATTAGTTTACTCCCAGATTTGCTTTCTGAGTGAGGAAATTCGTTTTTCTGAGATGAAATTGAGGCGCAGTTGCTTAGAGAATTTATTTCAGAGGCTGCTGCCCAGAGGCAGCGTGGCTGAGACCATGCCAGCCTGGCTCCTCTACCCAGTGCTGTCCTGCAGCCGCGTCTCAGCGCTGTCCTCAGACATCTGCACGCTGCTGGGCTCCCCAGGCCAATTGCTTAGGAAACATGGCAACCCCCTCATTACAACTCCATCACAGCCTGCTCTTCGCAGGTTTGCATTGGGTAGGGGTCTACCGAAGACCTGAAAAACTCAGCTCCACGTACTGTAGCTTCCCAGCCTGGTTCTTTATGGTATTTCTCTGGCTTTTATGGAGACCTTTTATGGAGATCCTTGGATAGCTATTGAGTGAACGAATCAGGCTTCTACTTTCCATTGCAATTAAATGGAAATTAATTGCCTTACTCCATTGTTGTTTCTTTGAAAAACACAGTTTTGCTGCCGTAATAAGGGTGTTTAATTCTCTGGTTTGCAATATTCCAAGAGAAAGATGAACTTATTTTAATGGTCCCTTCTGGCCTTGAAAAGATGAGTCTTTATAAGTATTTGCAGGCCCCTAACTTGGAACTTTGCCCTACCAAAACTAAGCTGGCACAAATCCTTCATACCCCAATTATTTATATGTTCTCTCCCCATCTCTTCTCCAAGAAATTCAAATCTTTCTCTCTCATGTCTAGATCTGTCAAGTTTCATGAGCTGATGATAAGCCTCACTTTCTTGACCTGCAAGACCATCTGATTGTACATTCATCCCCATCTCCTGGTCCGATACATATTCCCCCTCCAAATTTTCATTTTTTTCAGAGATCTAGCTCTGTTTTACTTGGAGGAAGTAGAAAAATTTTCTCATTGCCAACTGGGCCCTTTCAGGACGTTGCAGAGCTCTTCATCATTTTTCTCATTGGAAAGTTTTACTGCAGTTACTGTCTCAGATGCTGCTTGTGTTATGAAAGGTCTAAAGGAAACATAGACTTTAATACTTAGATATATTTAGATGGAAAAGATTACAGAAATGGTGCTAAAAATAAAAAAGGTATTATTCGCTTCCTTAAAGCATATTAAGATCTTGCATACCTGTTTTTTCCCCTATAAATTCCTACTACTCCCTGCCAAACTCCCAAAAGAAAACCCAATCATGGTTTGTGAATAGCTCAATTCAAGCTGATATTTTTTTTTGTCAAAAGAATATAGTGTCCCAAAATTACATCAACTTTAGTGTGGGAAATGTATTGTTATATTGCCATCTGTATTTTTGAATAAGTTACCATTTCTCCAAGTATTATATAATAGCACCTATGCATACATTTTATTAAAAATACCTGGTTTGAAAGAAATGCGGTAAGTAGCCTTTTAGAATGCAGTAAAAATAAAATATAAGTTAGCGTGAAGGTGACTTGTAAACATGGGAATTTCATTGTTTTCTATGCACGTGCCTTTAATATAAAAATATGTATTACAGGAACATATTAAAGCTTGATGATCCCTTTGAGTAGCCAAGGCCACCTTCCCTTTTTTCCATCTTCCCATGTTGAAGTAATGACCACCAAATGTAATACAACATCTCCAATGAAGAGTCTTGAATATGATTTTGTTCTACACAAAACATAGTATTTCTTGTTAAAAAAATACGGTATCCATCTGAAGTTCTTAACTTCCCTCCCTTCAGAATGATTTCTAAGAATGAGTTGAGCACAAGATACTCAGTATGGAGGCAGTGCGCCACTGAATGTCAAAGGCGAAAGGAAGAACAATCTTTATAATGGAGAAGAAGGAAATCAGAGTTCGTTTCTTTTTGTTTCCTATGCACTTCTTGTGTAAAAGAGATTGTGACATAATTTCTTCTTCTGAAGAATAGAAAATTGCTACTCATTATATTTGTTATAAAGTTGTCATCATTCATTAATATTTATAAAGTGTTTTGAGATCTTCAGAGGACTATATCCTGTAAGTGAATAATCATTCATTCAAAAAAGCCAAAGGTATTGATAATTATTAATATGATTTTTAAATTTTCTTTGTTATCAGAATTGGAAAAGTATATACTATTTTTTGCTTCATGTAAACAAAACAAAACAGTTAGTTTTTACCGTTGCATTTTGGAAGCTGTGTAAAGCAACACTGCTTGCAATTTCTCTTTTCAGAATATATCCACAAATCCGAATAGTAAAAAGGTGTTTATTTCTTCTTTTGGCATGTCTATTAACCAAATAACAATAGCCTTGGATTTAACTATTATAGCTGTTACAAAACCTGAGCCTCTGTCATACAGAGATTTGATCTGTTTTGTTCAAATACTGCCATTTAGACAGGTATTCAGTGTATTCCACTTCCCTTTTTCATTCTTGCTGTTTATTAAAATAGACCATGATTTTTATCACTGGTTATCCTACTGTAAATACACAACTTTAATTTCCAAAGGCATCTTCTTTTCTGAGTCCTATGGTAATCCTCAACCCACACATTATTGGTTTTCATTTCCTTTTGAATGTCAATTTTCAACCTTTAAGTATTGAGCCCAAATTAATTTTTATGTATGGGCTCTTCATTCATCATATGGTGTAAATTGTCTAGAATAGGTCATTTATGTAGTGCTGGACATTTTGATAGAACGATATCTCTGGGAAAAAAAAATAATCTCCCCTCTTGTTTGATTCCTACTCTAATAGTATTTTAGAAATAGTTTAGGTAAGATTAAGAAAGGGCCTTTGACAAAACTGTGGCTAGTATTTTGGGAACAGATAAGCATGATCTGTAAGAGATCTTCATTGTTAGAGATGATGTTAACTTCATGCTTTCTACTTATGGATTTTAGTACACTGCTTAGGAACGGTCTTGACTTACTAACCCTGCAGAATGGCAATTTATTCTAAGACTGGTTCCTGATCAAGAAATCACAGTAAAAGCATCCATAAAGCGTTCTCTCACATGGAAGCAAACTGATTTTGAGAGACTGTGTTTAAAAGGAAAATGTAAGTTTGAAGCTAGTAAAATACAAATATTGCATGAATATTTATTGGCTTTAAAGGTTGCTTTCTAGAGAAAAGAAAAGTTTCCTCAGTGTCCTATAAAGATTTTTCTGTGCTTTCTACAAGCCAAATTTTACTACAGATTTTATTTTTACCAAGTTATTCCTGTAAATTCCAATTGTTCTCTCTTCACTGGAGACCTGTTGGTAATACAATACCTTAAGAAGTGCATGATAGGGAAATAAATCCTCAGTTAGTTGCATTTAGAAGTAAGGTACTCTAAAGTGTGCATATCAGCGATTAGAAGATGCTATCACAAATGCAGTATCTGGCTGTGCAGTGGGGTTGAATTTGGAGATGAAAGGACGGTTACTGTGGAGCCACTTGGCTGTTGTGTCTGGGTCAGAGGGAGTTTTAATTTATATTTTATTAATTTAATGCACTAAACTGTCGACCCAAAAATGTTTTGAATGCTTCCAAATTCTGTCCCATGAGGCCGTGCAGCTGGTGTTGAAAGGGAGCTATGGAAGAGTTGACCCAATCCCAATTTCATTTGTTGCTGTCGTCAGTTCTGGTTTTTTTTTTCTTCTGGAATTTTTATATTTGAAACAACATAACTGGGGCTGTTGTGGTGTTCTAAAACAATCCCCTTAGCTCTGCCACTGTCTGTGGACTCCAAACCTCTCAGCCTCAACAAAAGAGAAGCTCTGATGGACAAGAGCCAAAAGGAAGAATAGAGGGAGAAAACAATAGAAGGTGAGTATCGTAATAACTAGTATCATCTTTAACACACTGCAATTATACTAAATTACTGATATATATTATTTAAAACAACAGAAATGAGAACATAAGTTATAGGTTATTCTGATATTCTCTATTAGAAGGATGATAAACCGCCGAATTTCATTTGTAAATAGACATAGAGCATTTGAGTATTGGTGAAGAATTCCAATGTACCCCTGCTTTTAGTTGTGAATCTAGCTGTAAAAATCACCTTTGTCTCTCAGTTGTGGAAATAAGACACAAGCATTGGTTAATAAATTTGTTGCAGTTCATTGCTGTGACAGCTAATAGATGTACATATTGGCAATTTGCTTAGTAGATTATCGTTTACTGACACTTTTTTAATTAGAATGTGATCTTCCATTGTCTTTAATCTATTTGCATCATGGATGACAAATTTCTTTCCTTAAGGGTAATCTTTATTATCATAAAATAATTTTACCCAAACTGTTCCATGATGAAAACACCCAAAACTGTAAGCATTTAAAATCCCAGGATTTCGCTCTGAGAGCCACATCGTAAGTGCTGATATATTGTAGTCTTTAGAGCAGTACTTTTTTTTGACTGTAATCACATTTTACACCAATTACAAAATGGACTCTGTAACTGCTTTGACTCTCTAGATATCTGTTGTCATGATAGATAGATATCTATCCTAGGAAGCTATTTGTTTTACCAGTCAGAATAATATTACTGGGAGATACAGCATAGTTCATTTCTTCTAAGGTTCCAGAAATTATTCTGGCAGTACAAAAGTTTGCACCATACATATCACACAAGAGAGTCCTCTGATTTTGGGTGGTCAACTTGAAACAACCAAGGGGAGATTCCTGGAGATGTTGTCTTACCATAATTTCAACTGCAGTCAACACAAGTAGGAAATGCTCATTTATGCTAAAAGTCACTTTTGTTGCCTCAGTTAACTTTGTCCTGTCCTAGCAGGGAATCACAAAACTTGAATGTATAAAGTAGCCATACCCAGTAATGTTCAATGAATATCCCTTTAGTACAATCCAATGAATACTTCTTCATTTCTCTATTTTTTGTTTTCTGTGCACACAACTGAGCTCAGTTAAGGAAGCAGAAAGCCCAGTACAAAACAAGAACTGAGTGAAGTAGTCTCAAAAAGCCAGAAAAACTGTTATTAACAATATGAGTAACACATGGATTCTTCAGGCACGTAACTTTGCTGCTCTAAAAAGAGAAGTTAAAAATTAAAATCAAGATTGTCCTACCCGAAAACTAAAAATCTAAGATACAGCTGCAAGCACTTAGAAATACAGCAATAAGAGCGGTAGCAAGTGGTTTATATGGAAAAACACACAGCATCTTCTGCTTATGTGCGTAGTGTGGTACAAAGGCAAAACGCCTTATCTGTACCTGCTGGAATAGCAGATTCCCACTGTGAAGTAAACAGAACTCATTTCATCACAGTGTTTTACCGTAAACAACTCACTCTCACAAGATGAACGGTCAGTTTTTCCTCACATTAGTTCCCAGATGACTATCACCAGCTTTGAAATGGTATGTGCCAGCGTGTGTCTGTCTTTCAACAGTTTAAAAGATGCTTTAAGTTACAGAAAGAAATATTCCATTTCTTCGCAAAGAAAGCATTTATAAAACAAATGGAAAAGAAGTAAGATTCTCACTTTATGTTTGACTTGGACTCTAGCTTATACAGGCTCCAAGGAGTGCTGTAGTGAAAACAGTAAATTAGAGAAGATAAAATCATTTGAAGAAATGTCATCTGATGCTTCAATGGAAAAAAGAAACACACAGTGCCACAAGTTCTCTGTTTCCTCCCTAAATACTTTTTTATGATGTGCAACTGGGGGCTGAGCTGTCCTCAAAGGTCATGGAAAGCAAAAGAAAATATTTTCCTATTGGAAAGGGCAGTCATTTTCTTAAATTCCCTTCACTGGCCTGATTTCTCCCTGCTTTTAGTTGAACCACCTTTGAGTACCTAGTAAAAGTTGCATTTCAAGAAGGTTTTATTTGATATTAAATATTTGCCTCTCCTTTAACAACAAAGTTCTGCAAATGGTTAATAGTTTGGCAAAATAATACCTAATTCAACTTTATACAGCTCAGAAAAATAATTCTAAAAGTGGAAAGTATGAAAATACATGAGCTTCCCTTGGCGAAACCAAAAACCAACCCCTCCTCCCCCATCAGCTACGTTTGCTGTCCCACAGAATTAGTCTGCAGTAATTATGGGCATATTGCAGAATCAGAGAATGTGAACGAAAGACAGGATTTGGTCTGTGCTCTGATCTCATTTTTCACATTCTTTTATATATATATATTTATAAACAACAGTCTTTTCACCTTTTAATACACACAATGATGAATTTCAACTATATAACACTTAATGCAACATATTGATGCATCTGACGAAGAATACTGCAAAAGCTATTTTTTTAAATAGCAATATATTCACTTTGTCAAAATCTATAGCAACTAGACTCATCAGTAGCCAGGGGGAAACACTAGGAAGAAGTGGATGTAAACTGATGTATTGGCCTCTTCTGAGAAAATGAGCTGAGCTTTGTCAGCGTGTGTAAACAAACCAAAGCATTGTTTTGATAAGTAATATTATACTTTCATAATTTTGTCCAATTTAATTATGCTGGCGTTATGAAGGCATGTAACCATTGTAACTGAATCAGTGTCAGAAATCAGCAATTACTACAGTTAGGACTTAAAACAGAAGAAACTGAAAAATCGACAATGGGGAGAACAGTGTAAATTCTGAATTTTAGTCCACTGTAGTTGAGGTCTGCTTTTACAAAGAAAAATTTCAGAATCAAACAACACTTCGGGTCTAAATATCTTTCCTTGGCCTTATTGCTGTCCCATTAACTGGTGTCACCATAACACTCTGAGAGGAAGGACAGTCTACCATGTCTACCAAAAGGTTTAGGCAACTTGTCCCCGATTACAGAAAAATTTGGCAGAGGATGCAACCAAAGGTGCATCTCCTGACCTCTGTGCCAGACCTGTTGTCTTTCAACAGACGTATCTTTCCACGGACACCACCAGAAAGTCATCAGGTGACTTTGAGGTGCATTGTATTGAGACTGTTAAAGCTAGTTGCTTGTGAAGCTCGTTTGTCTAAATCAAGGGGTTATTTTAAACACGACAAAGGGGTAGGAGGTATGGCTTGTAGTCCTTGCTTGTTTTATTTTATTCTCATCCCTCCTATTATCTTGTCTTGTAACCTTGGTTAAGTCCATTAACCTCTTTATGACTCTGTGTCACTTCCCATGTGTTGTCCTTTTAGATTTAGTCATTAAGAGCAGACGTCTATACACAGTACGTAGCACAACGGGGCCCTTAATGTTGCTGCAGCAGAAATTGCAAATAATTGAAGTAACCTATCAACAGTCAATAAGCCGACGCAGAGCTACCCAATGATCCATGCCATTTAATTTTCAAGCTAGTTAATGTTTTAATTATTTTACTCCCCCTTTTCTGCTTAGTGTTGTCACTGGGTACATGGGAATATTCAACTTTGTTTCCGTATCAAGCCACTGACTGCTCTAGCAAGGTTTGAACACAGGGCATAGGTGGGCTGGGACTTGGTTTGAACAAGCTGCCGTTGTCAGGATAAAGAGCATTCCCTAGAGAAAGGCTTCACATTTATGACAATTGAACTACAAGTCTTTATTCTTGTTGCGTATTTAGCACTGTACCTTTCAAAGAAGTTAAAAATTACCAAGGCTCTAATGGGTCCCCAAATGCAGCTATGGATCATGTGGCCATTTGAAACAACAAATGAGATCTTTCTTGTTACAAATGTCACTGCGCCATGGTTCTCTCCATCTCCTCTAACAATCCTTCGGAACAAAAATTTGTTGTAATTCACATTTTTTAATTGAATTTTTTGATGAAACAAAGGGGTTTTTCCCTACTTTTCTGAATTAATACATGCATTTTAATTAAATTGAAAATTGGCACTTTCTTAGTCTTTTTGGTTTTAATTTTCTGGGTTTTAACTTTTTATGCTACTATTTCTTGATATTAATATTCATAACAGAAAGTTCTATTTTAAATTCATTACTTCTTCCATTTGTTATCTCATCTCTGTATGTATATCTTTAGAAGTATAAATAAAAATTCATGAAAGAAAAGCCAAAAAGAATAAATTAATTGTCAGATTTGTTTTCCTTTCTGTATATCCTTTATTANGATCTAGATTTGTTTTCCTTTCTGTATATCCTTTATTACGTGGCTTATTGTTCTAATATTTAATGATAGATTTGCTCTCCCTTTGCTTGGATATGTCCTATTTCCTTTAAATAGTTCACCTTTTTATTAAACTAGCTGGGGAACTACCCATATGTTACAGCACTGGATAACGGTAATGTCCACCTTGTTCCCCTTGTTCAAACCAAGAGATTTGTCTCACTTTGCCACTATCCTAACGTGATCTTTCTGTTTTTATTAATGCTACGTAAACCCCAAATTTATTTGCAGAGAAAGACACAGATATCTTATTGGGGTCACTTAACAGACAGAGGTCCAGAGTAGGCTTTTAAATGCAGTCTTATCATCTCTTTTATGGTGGTTTTTATTTCTACAAGACTTTGTATATCACTGCTTGAAATTTCCAGTGTTTACATGCATATTTGCACCTTTCAGCCTAAATTAGTATCTCCCCAGTCAAAACAATCTCTTTCAATGATGGATTACAGGAACAATTTGAGAATATAGCCTCAAACATTTTATATGCTTTTTCTGTTGAACAGCAACCGGTTCCCTCCTGAAGCTTCTCACCCAGAAACAATAGATAACTTGTAGTTAATGAATTTAATTTAGAATGATATCATATCCAGATTAATTGATTGGTTATGTTTGAAACTGATTATTTCTCTCAGTTTGTAGCCTGGAAGATTTGGCGGAAAACATGTAGCAACTTTTGAATGGTTAACAGCATTTCAATTTTCAAATCGCTGGTTCTCATATCTGAGACATTCGTGTTTTGAAGGGCAGGTTCACTGGTACGGTCTATAGACCCACAGACAGTGGCTGAGGCCACAGAATAAGTGTGGAAGACTGGAGCAATGTCATCCATTTCTGTCTTATTTAAATTGCTCTTGTCACGAAAATATTCTGCTATGATGGCCTTCCATCATAGGAGCAAGGGGGTTGAAACTTTTTTAGAAGTTCTGACCTCTATATTTTTCCTAAAGCTAGGTCTGGATGCCAGTGTAAAAAACTGAAGTCAGTTGACAATATGGTTGGGTTGACAACACAATTGAACCTAAAAAAAAAGTGCATCGTGTAGGTCTGAAAGAAAAAGCTGTGGACCATTCCTAGGTCTGTGCCCAGTAAGTGGAGACCCACTCTTCCAAGAGGAAACACTACTGTTAATCTTTGCATCACGTTACAAGTAAGTCAGGAATGTTACTTTGATAGTATCCTTCTTTATTCCAGCTTAGTTTCATTCCTAAGGACAAAAAGAACATTACATCCTATTTTTGTCCTTCTCTAAAACGTATCTAGAGCCCTTAAGTTTCCTGAGGCCCAGCGGCGATGACCCTCAGTGCAGTACTCCCAAACGCTTGGGGTGAGCTGTTGTGGCTGCAGGGCATGTACCAAGAGAGCTCCTTGTCCTCCTGAAAGCCCTGCAGCTTGCTTCTAGGACTTTGGTCTTTTACTGCAGCATGTGTTAAACTTTAGCAAACAAATAGAAGATCTTCAAGCTGCTTACTGTTTTAATATTTCATCATTTTTTTCTCCTCATAAATATAGACATAGTCTGAGCACAGAGAAAATAGAAAAATCAGCAGGTATGATATTCTGCCTAAGCCAGTGGAACTGCTTTATGACACCTGGGCTTCCTTTGTAACCTCTATGACATTATGGTACTATACAGCATACTGTTAAAGAAAATTCTGGTCTCTGGTTGCAGTTCATCCTGGTTTTTCACCCAGATTTTTTGTATTTTCCTGATTAAATTGAAATACAACAAAGAGCTTTTAGGAAACCATTCTACTAATAAAGTACAGAGTAGTTCCATTAAAAATGATCTGCTCTCCTGTCAGCACGTTATAGTTTGTATGGAAACACAAAAACAAACCTGAGGGATGGACTGGGCTTTGAAGACCTTCCGCTTCATGACTAAGGACTATAGGCAAATGTCGCAATCTCGGTAGCACTACGTGCACAACCTGGCTGTTGGCGTGTCAGCGGTTCTATACCTGATGTCAATGGCTTTTCATAATGGAGTGCAACTGGAGTGTTAATGATGCTTGATGGTTCCCTTTTTAATTACAGTTTCAAGAAGGCAACTGGCTTGCAACTAATTTAATGTATTTCATGCTGAGTTTTGAATCATTCCACTTTATTAATAAAAATCTCATGTGATACCCTGTCTGTATAATATGTTAATACTTTAGAAACCAAAATTAATTTGCCTAAAAGTTGTCAAGAGAAATTCAACACAAATGCTTTTCTGTATCCCTCTCTAAATTACCATTAGCACAATTTCAACTTTTTACTAGTTGTCTTGAATTTCCTCAGTATCCAAAATGTATTTAATATATTTTGATAATATAACATATTTAACACTTATGGCCCAGTGAGGTTCTCGGGCAATGGAATTAGACCTCCTGTGTGAAAGCTGTTCCACTAACTTTTCGTTTGTTTATGCTGGAAAGGCTTTTTTTCATCATCCTTGGATATGGCAACGCTTCGTTCGTTCAAAATCCAGAAACAAAATACTTGCTGTGTTCCTCTGCATTTCATCATTATTATGGTAACTGTTCTAAATCTTTGTATCAATTTTAGGATTCCCTTCATCCCTTACATACTTCAAAATTTTCTGCCATCCTAATCAAATGCCAGCCCTTGATTTTATATTCTTTGGTTTCTATTGCGAGTTTCCTTGAGACCCTGCCGATAGGTTTATATTTATTACTGTTTATCCCTGTTTCCCCTCCATTTGCTGTAATAATATCTTTTTACATTGTCTAAATAGCTGCATTCAGTTTTGCTTTGAAATATGTTGTTTTGCTTTGTTGTCAGTTTTTAGAGAGTTGCGGTTTGCGATTATTGGTTTCTGGTTTTGAGCAGCTATGAAAATGCTCTTAAGCAGTTCCCAATTATAATTCATGATTTTCCATTTAAATTGAGCATCTACTAAGCTATTCTCAATTATGTTTTTTTCCTGCTTAGCTCCTTCTCCCAAGTGATTTGGTTCATAATTATTTTCAGTTTTATGAAATTAGCCATTTTAAAGAAAAAGGAAGACGTAATAAACTCTGAATTTTGTTCTGTTTGCTATGTTATATTTGGTTATAGTCACCAGCAACACAGTTACCATGAATTCTTTTGCTCTCCTTTATTTGTGAAGACCATGGTTATAGGCATCTGTGAAAATGATTTGGCTTAAAATATTTCTTTTTCTCTGTTTTCAAGCTAGATTATTTCACATACCCAGTTCAGATATTTAAATCACAGGAAGAGAAGAATCGCCCTAACTCAGGAGCGGTAATCTTTGCCAGAACGTAACTCCGGTTGAGAAAGGGAAAGCAAATGCAAGAAGGAGGTGGTAACCTTGTATATCAGGTGTGCTTTCCTCAGAACAGTGACCTGCGACCACAGCCTAATCTAGAATCCCCTCGTGTCACATACATGGTTTTGAGGGAGGAGAACGTCTATAATTTCCGAAGTTGCATTTTATTTCCGACAACCGGGGATTTTCAGAATTGGACCTCTCAGGTTTAATTCTGCCATCATTATATGATTGCTTCTGTACATATCACAGTCAGGTGTTGACGTATCCCATCATCATGTCCCCTGGTGTGTTTGATGCTGTGTAGCAGATGTCAGCAGGGACCTCATCTTCTGTTCAGCTATAGTATGTATCCATGAGCAGTCCAGATCTTTTGTGTCTGTCATTAAGGGTCCATTAGTCAAATAGAACCTTTTTTTTTTTTTTTTAAAACCAGCTCTCCCACAGAAAAAGACAACATTATCACGCAGCGTTATGTGAGCTTCTGACTGCCTCCTTCCTCTCTGGACTCTTTCCAAATAGATTTGGCATATAAGTGGCAGTCTCAAAAACAATTGGTTTTCTACAATTTGGGCTCATATTAGCTAGGAAAACAGTTTCCCAGGCAGAAGGAAAGAGACTAGGAGTGCCTACTCTATGGGAAGGGCTTATTAGATGACAAAGAATCCTCATGGCAGAGCTTTTGTAAATTGTGAGCTGTGAAAAAGTTTCAGCTATAGCTGATGTCATCTTAGGTGACATGGATCATTCACCAGAGGAAGATCACTAAGAGACCAGGCTTCATTAGTTATTACACTCACAGAATTACTTATTGACATAGAATATTATTATCCCTCCCCGTTGTCTCTCACTCCCCTCTAAAGAGTTGTTGTAATATTACTTTTTCAATGATCCTCTCCCCACTAAGTTTCAGTGGTGTCACCCAGGTTACATTTGTGTCCATAAAGAGGCAATTCCAATAGTGCTTCTCTGTTTCTCAGGTACCTTGCAGGGATGCCTTCTTTCCACATTCTCTGGAGTCCTGAATATATTCTGTTCTCAAGATCTCACTTGGACCTAAATGAATCCTCATTTTGCTCTTCCCCCCCCGCCCCCATTTGTTATTTTTTTAGAGAAGTTTCTAGCTTTCCATTGAGTGCCTGTCCTTGCAGGTCCCACTAACTGCTTTGTCGCTGCTGTCTGGGAGTCCAGATGTTTTTCGGATGTGCTGGTATTGTGCATGTGTTCTGTACGCTTCCACCTCTTCCACATGAAGGGTTTAATGGACCCAACTCCTTCTCAGGACACATAGTAATAAGTGAAATATTTTTACTTTGCTGTTTTGTTTTGGTTTTTTTTTAGTTTTACTGGTAAGGGTCTTATTTAAGTTGAAATTAGGAGATGTTGGGAGGTTTAGGTGTCCTTTTTTGGAAAGCATCATGTAAATCCCTTTTGAGTGAAATTCAGTGAGGAGTCATGCTGGGCTGGCACAGAAACCAGGACGAGTATAACTGTGTTAGTACAGCTCTGTCTGGGTTAAGTAGCTTTACTGAACAGCAGGGCACAGGAGGCTGATCAGAGGACTGTGCTAATTCACTTAAATCCTTTTCCATTTTGGAAATGTCACATTTAGAGCTAGTATATTTCTGTGTAGTGCTCTATTTTGTCAGGCAAACATACCTCGATAAATCTTTCAATTCTAAGGTCAGTGACCCATTCACAGATGAAACCGCATTTTTTCCCAGCTAAACATCCAGATAGCATTGTACAGAATAAAATACAACGCGATGAACCCAAACCCAATAGCTCTACTTTTAGCTGATGCCTATTATGTATGTATATGTGTGAAAGTAAGTAGAAGGCAATGACAGGCTTTGAGAGACTTTTAATCTACATTTTTCTTACCCCAGAAATATATGAACGGGAGCCTGACTTCCTTTTCTGAACCCAAAAGCACATATCTTTATCTTATGCTTTTAAGGATACATTCATTTTTGCTCATTTTTTTTTGAGTTGTATGCATACATCTCAGAGCAGAATGGTGGCTTTTATTTTTGCCTGGACTGTTTTCTCCTCCATATTCCAGAACAACTGCTCCTGTAGCAGGAGGGCACAGATACCTACATACATGTAGATAATCTGTGGTTAGGAGAGCTATTCAAAATATTTCTCAATTTTTTTCTTTTCCTGTATTGCCTCCTGCACAATCCTTTTTTTGTAGACTTGGGAAGGTGCTGAAGCCCTTGTGTTTCACCTTCAATACTAGAGATATTCCAACGAACAGAGATGGTTCTTATCACAGCTTCTGTTCAGATCCCAAATTCAGGGGTATGATCGTGGCAAGGATTTGTGTTGGTTCTCTGCGTGTGTGCGTTTAATGTTATAGCAGCTGAAAATCAGATGCTTTCAATTTTCATTTTCTGAAGCCCACATAAGCAAAGGGATTTATTTTTCTTGATTGCTTAATTAAGTAGGATGTTCAGTATGGAAAGCTGAATATTCCAAATTCTTAATAGCTTAGCAAGTTCTTAGAAAACTTCTGATTTGATGTGAGTAGAGTCCAACAGAGGTAACTTACTTTCTTTAACAAAATTCAGTCAGGACAAGGGCCTTTAAGAACTAATTAACTAAATTAATTGATATTGGTTTCACTGGAGAAAATGACGGTAGCAGTGGTGTGTGTTGCGCTCCTGCCACTCTTACTCTTGCAATGCCAGAGCTTGTAGGGTTTTTTTAATGCTAGAGATAATATAATGAAAAGAAGTCTTCTAAACCCCCAAATACTGTCTATTTACTTGCGAGCATGCCACTACCAAGCTTGTGCAAACTACAGAGAGCTCGTCTGCTTTTGGTTCTGTGAACTTAAGCAGCACAGATGTAACTTTGAAAATGATTCTGGGGGTGGTTTGGTAAGGAGACGGTAGTTATTACGAAGCGGTGTTTCTGCAGAATTGATTCTTGAAGGTACACTCGGAAGATTAAATTAAAAAAAAATTATACCGGAACAATTCTGCAGACACAGAGAGACAGATCTAATGATGAATGCACAAGATAATACTTTAAGAGTGTTAAAGAGAGAGAAACGTTGAATGATTACTTTGTGAAGCAAAATCTGATCAATGCATTCCTTGGGGATTGTGCAGGTTTACTGGAGTGCAGGGATGCACTTCCCTTAGGAAGATGCTAGAGTTTGAATTACAAATGACTGAAGCCACTATTCTTAAATGTATTTATACACACATGCATACATACATATAAATATATAAACCAGCCACCAATCTGTTACAGTCAGAGAAGTAAAGCATCACACATTTCCTTTTAAATCTTTTTAACCTCTGTTTTATCCATAAGCTTGTTTAAAGTCTCTTGTTTTCTCTTGTGGCATGTGTATCTCCTGCATGTCTGAAACTGCTTTTGTTATTAACAGCCTAGATTCCCTTTTTTATTTTCCTTTTCCCCTTACTTTTATTCTTTCATTCTTTCCTCCTACTTTTTAATCAACTCTACTTTTTTTTTTCTCCATTGTCTCTCCCCTCATACTTTGCTTTTTGAGCTCTTGTCTACAAATACGAGATTCAAAGGGCAAATCTATTAAAAGAAATGGCACTGGCTTTATGGCTCTCCCAGGAAAGAAGAAATTTGTTTCCCCTCCTCCCACTCCAGTGATTTCATCTGGGGAGCTGACAGTTCATTTGCACAAATACACTTTCTGCCTCCCCTGACTGAAGGAGCTAATGGTGTCCGGAGAATTCTAGGATGGACCTTACTCAACTCGAGAACTGCAGAAGCCCTTAATTCCTTTCGAAGATTATCCATTGAATAAACAAACAAGCTTTCTTTGGTTAAGAAAACTGCCTTTTCTGCTTGCAGTTCCTGTATTTTGGCTGCATGTAGTGGACAGGAGCCTAGAGTAAATTTCCAGCAGAGGAAAGCCTTGTCTTTAGTGTTTCCAAGATGCCGCCAGCAAAGCTATTCCATGCAGGAAGGTACCTACCTTGCAGAAATAATTTTCTTTTGTTGTGTTTTCCCTGTATTTACTGGTGCTCAGGGCTAAAACCTCGGGCCATCCTTTAGGTTCTGGGTTTTTTACTTTTTGAATACCTCCCACAATTTCAGTTTCTTTTGTTGTTTCCTGTTGGGCCTCTCATGACGTGTGTATTGAAATTGCATCTGAGAAGCTTCAGAGACTCTGAAGTGATGCCCACGTTTTCCTATGGGGTAGTTTACAAAACTGCTAATTAGAAATAACCTCAATCAAAACTGTTTGATTTCAGAGTTCAGTTTCAAAAAAAATGGCATGATTATAAAGGTGGAGCTGAAAAAAAACACCATTATAGGGGCTTTCTCCACTACTAACTATGACCTTGTAATATGTCACCCTAAACTGACCATGCTATGAATTACTCATCTTATATTGTAAACACAGTAATCTTACCAGCACTCAAGTTTCAGTCCCAGCCTGGCTTTATACTTTGCTGGCGTATCTAAAAAGCCTCAGCATTGCCATTCTTGCATACCAGTTCTGCAATACTTTATTATTGTGTGCCTACAAATCTATACAGTTGTGACACTATGAATATACTTTGAATTGCTTTTACCAGAGCTGAATCCCAAGGATTTTCCCTGAGCAGAGGCACTATTTGCCCTAGGTGCTGTTTCTAGCCATTTTACAGAAATATGAATACACTGCAAAAATTGGAGCCGGTTTTAATTTTGAAAACAACTTGCTATGTAGGTTCAATATAGTAGAGCACTTAAACGCAGCCCCAACCTGAATGTTTCATGAGCCCCCGGCCTCCTTACTGGTACTGAAAGTGTATTTTGCAATAAGGTTCTGCACCTCGTTACATGCCAGGTATATCGAAAGCAGTCTTACGGCTCGCTATTTTATAGCAATCACTTTTTTAAATTGGTAAATCTTCATGCAGAAAGAGGAAAAAATAGTCAACATTCCAGTAATTGTTGTTTCTCGCTGCAGAAGGGGATTTACAAACACTGCAGCAATCTAGAAGGTAAAATTATTACTAGATGCTCTGTCATGAGTTCTAGCAAGCGCTTGCCTAAAATCTATCAACTGGAAGGTCACAATAATGCTTTATGAATGCAGTGTAGCTTCAGTTGTAAAAATCTGTCGCCAGAATCAGAGACAGAGATGGAGGGATTCATCGAAGAGATGTACTAAAAATGCAATCCAACCTACAATGTTGTTCTTTAAGAGGCAGACATAACCCAATACTGATGTCCAGACTGTTACACGTAACAAAAGTAGTTTATTTTTGAAGCGGTTTATTAATTAAGTCAGAAATAACTCAGGGGGAAGAACTGAAGATGCTTTCCACAGGAAATTAAAGTAACAACATAAACAAATTATGAATACTCTATTTATTTCCAATTAATGAAATTTAATTTGAAGGATAGAATGAGTTTCCAGTCCATCATCCTTATACCCTGGTATGTTTTCTGGAAACAGAATTCATTTTAATTAGTGGTAAAAAGAATTTAAAATTTTCCAGTGTTAAAACCCCCATAAATTAGGACCCTTTTCAGAAAACAACAAAGATTGTTACTTGTTTTACAAGACTATAGTGAATATTTTTAGTGGCATTAATGATAAAACCAAACATAAATCATATATATCTAGCTTTTTAACATAATCCTTATACCTATAGCAGTTGTAAAAGTACCCCCATCATTGTTGCATCATGAAATTAGAAAGCCTTTTATTTAAACCTTCCCTTCCACCAACTTTTGCAAGCCCATTCCAGTTTGCCTCACTTTCTGATAGAGGGAAGTTCTTGGGCCTAATACAAGAATCTAAACTGATCCTCTAGGGAAAGGTGACATTAATTAAGTAGTTGCATCTTCCCATTATGCAATTAATTCTGACTAAAAGGAGACACTTGTTTTTTAAATCCCATGCACATTGTCAGCCACTAGGGGACATCGAAGAGTAATTCAACCTGTGCTTTCAAGTCCCTGGAACTGGGTCTTACCTTCATTTCTATTTTAGCCTTCATTGGCACAAAGATCAAACGTCCCAAAAATCGCTTCCAAGCTTGAGCCTTCCATATGGCACAACGTGGCATTACCAACCGCACCAGCAGGAGAGCTCTAATGGGTCCTGATGCACAACATCCCAATTAAGTCTCACAATGAAAGCAGCAATTTTAGCTTGTTTAATAACAGACCTCGTGGAAGCGAGTCTTTGCTTCAAAGGATCTTTTAATAAATGTGAAGTAAGGCGTAAGAGAAGAAAAAGCTAAACAGAAGTATAGTTACTTTTTTGCAGATGGTTAAATCGAAGAGTTGTTAGCTTAAAGATGAAAATTCAGTAATTGAAGAGGGTGTCACCAGAGAAACCCCATGGAGTTGCACACACAACATACACGGACATGCATGTACCAGCACTGTTTGTGTGCACACTTTTCTAATATACGTTCCTTATTTGTTTTTAAAAAACACACTTGAAATAAAAAAAAACAAAACAAACTTTTATTTATAGCTCATTGGTGAAATTCTGCCCTGGACTGCAGCTCAGAACTCTTCAAATGAGGGTGGGTTTTCTTACATGGTAGAGGCAGTGGTAAATAAGCTGTGGAAGTGAAAACTTTCTTTGAAAACTGAAACACAATTTTATTCTGAAATTAAAATTCTTGCTATCTTCTCACAACTAAGACCTACTTATTCTTCTGTGTAGACAAGTCTACTGTGCACAGTAGTTCCCCTCTTACAATCTGCACTCGCAATTAACTGCAGAATTGACATAATTTGGTAGCAGGAATAATTTTTTTTTATTAAAGTACTTTTTGGTAGTGATTTTTTGTATGCACACACACGTTCCTAAGAGATAGCTCCGCTCTTCTTTCCATGAGAGCATTCCTTAATTACTTTACACAGCTGAATAACAGATGCATAGCAACAATAGATCAAGAAAAAGCATTAAAGATCTTCTCTATAAAATAGTGACTTTCCAATGGGTGGTACTGGGGAGATTAGAGAACATGGCAGTAATAAGAGTAAACGATTTACAGGCCAGTACAGCAGCAAGTAGTGGCTGAGTGCAATATCGCAAGATGTGTCAACCTGTCTTCGCAGCCATCTCTCCTTTCTCACCTCACGCTGTGTATACATAATACTGCAACAACATACGTTTCTACTTGAGTAGACAATCTGGGGGGAGAGTTGTTTGCTTTCTCCTTCATTAGGGAGAGCTGAGGAATTCCAGCACAAACCAGCAATACCAACACGAAAGACAGAAAGAAATTTGTAGCAACGGGATGGTGATTACTGAAGTCATGTCTTAGCGTGGGCAAACGTGTTTTTATTTTCTCAGTATAACACTCATTTCAGTAGCTCAGCTGCTGATGACGTGATAAAATGGTACTTTTTTTTTTCCCCCCCACAGTTCATCTAAACAGCTAAAGACATAACTGAATTCAATATTAATGAAGCTCCGTAACATCCCTGTGGAAGTTACTGATATAATGCGCATATGCTTACAGTGAAGCACCATGGGTCAAAGCCAAATGTTTAAAAATACCTGTGTAGAAACTAGAGTTATGAGGACATCAGGAAGATTTAAATGAACTCTATATAGCTCTTCATCATAGAATCAAGTTGCAATGTTAGAGACCAAAAAGCATCCTGGATCCTGGAAAAGGGGTGATTGGGCACTACAGCTGTAGCAGACACATCGTTAGGAGGGAGAAAGAAAAGGGGAGGGCCAGGGTCAATTTAGCAGAGTACTTCTAGCTCTGTCCTTGGAAAGGTCTTGCTGTGGTTAAAAGATGCCTCAAAATTATCTGTTAGATGCATCTCCTAGGAAAATATAAATCTGGTGTGGGGGTGTCGTGTGGCAAAAGGCTCCTCTGCTGTTTCTTTGTAAGTCTGGTTTATTTATGTGGTTTTAAACAGTTAAAGGATTTTTTTTTTTTTAATTAAGCTTAAGTTGGGACCTGTAGTAATTTAGTTTTTCGCTGCAAATTAGTGTATTGTTTGTCCTTATACTACAATATAGAATGGCACTTCTTTTCTGCTTGCGTGTTTTATAGTTTGGATTGTAATAGAATATCTTATAAGGAGTAAGTGGTGGGTAGATTTGGGAAGATCCTATGATTGACAGGATGACTATAACTTCTGAAAAGGAAAAAAAAACACCCACCAAACTGTATGCAGGCAACACAGTTTACCTATATGAAATGCTTATGCTAAGTCAATTTTCAGTCCCTAGCTGTTCTGAAGTGGCCTAAACCAGCTGTGGTCAGCACAAGGGGAAATCACCATCCTCATCTTCACCCTCCCCATTCCAGGTGAGTTAAATCACAGGTGCTGTGCTGTCAGGCTGTTGTCTGGGGAGGGTTGTAGTGATTCATGGTTCTGCCCCTGCTGCTTATCTGCTAATAGAGTTTTTTTTCTTGATTGGCGATAGACTTTAGAGCTAGTCTTCTCCTTTCTAAATTTCTGCTAAGACCATTATAATTGGATGTTTGCTCTTGTTCTGCCTGGCCTAAAATGTAAAAATTTAAGAGACTTTATAATGTTTCATCTCTTTGTTTGGATTCTTTGGGGCACAAGATAATGTTTTTCATATCCGTATTTCAGCAGTGTTAAAAAAATCAGGCTGTTATGGTACTTGAGAGAAACAAACACTGTTCAGCTGTTTTGCCCTTTCCTACCCTGAAATTAGCAGCATTGACTTGAAGAAAGGGAGAGTGTTGCTTTTTAAAAAAACTGTTGCTATTTCAAAGGCATGTTTAAAGGTTGACCTCTCATGAATGTCTACACTTGAAATGAATTCTCGGTTGTAAAGCATGTGTGTGATGGAGTTATAATAGAAATATTGACATAACAATGATAATAGCAATCACATGAAAACACTAATAATAACAGACAGGCAGAAACCCTGTCCTGGTACCTTGCTGGTTAAAATTACTTCTTCAGCATACCAGTGTCCTGGCATAGAGCTTTGCCTGATGAGTGTTATGATAGTACCACTAGCAAAAGAATTTCCACTAAACATAATAAGCTATGGATGCGCCTTTTTCTTTTTTCTGTTTTTTCCCCCTCAACAGCACTCCTCTAACTTGTAGTATTTGGAGAGGGAGAGAAAAATATCTCTCAACATAGGATTTATCACTGGAAGTTTTTTATAGGAAAACCTGTAATTGAAGGGGAAACTTATTGTCTTTTAGGTGTCTATAATGTGCAGGGCTACTGTAGGAACTTGCTATGTGGGTCTGCAATGGCAGCATGTAGATATGAAACACTTGCACAGACTTTGGAGTAAGAAATACCAAAGGAAGAAAAATAACATAGACGGACTTTTCCTGGGACAGTCATGCCAGCTGTCAATTAGATATATTGTTTTTACAGTATGTTTTTACTGCATGTTTTTAACTTTAGCACCTGTTTTCTACTTACATATCTCTGGGCTATCCAGAAATTTTCCGCTGTTGCCCTGAGGTTTTCACTCAATATATCTCTATTGCTCTCGCTGGTGTTTGCATGATTTATGTTTCCTTTGCTTAGGAAAGGAATCAGACAACATTGCTTAATAGAGTAAATGTGTTATCACACTGTAATACACTAGTAAATGTAAAAGGTATATTTCTGGACTAGTATGGATGGAGAAGGCAGGTTATGCAATAAATATTTTACGGCAGGGAAGTTGTGTTTACTGACCTGTATAAGCTTCAGGGATTTCATTCTACAAGTGCGGTAATAGATTTGTTTTGTGGTGCACGCACGACTCGAACTTGTAATCAATATAAGCAGAGCGGTGTGGCACTCTTGCATGTATTGGATTGAGTCATTCCAGGCAATCAGATTTACATTCATAAAAGTTCTTGTTCTGTGGCATAATGTCTGAAGCTAATGTAAAATACAAAGGACTGCACAGTCCTCTGAAATTGAGTGATCCCTCACGTTTCAGGCAGCTACACGTGAGGTTTTCAGGGAGAGCTCTTATTCCGAGTACATGAATTGGAAGCTTGAGAGCCTCAAGGCACTGAGCAGTGCAAGAGCCACTAGTGGATTTGCATATCCATCTCCATTACCGGGGTGCCAAGGGCTAGAATCTGTCACACACAGGAAGGTGTGGAGTCATATTCCCACTAAATAGATTGCTCAAAGAGCAAGTAATCTTAGAGAACTGGTTGCATAATTCTCAATTATGCCATTAAATGTACACAGTAGTCCACAACTGTCACTTCACTCCTTGGAATATCCAGTTCCAACGAGAAACGTGAGCTAAAGGGTTTACACACCTGCAGTAAAGCTGAGTAGGGTTTGAGCTGTAATCTCTAGGTGAACAAACTCACTGCTTCAGCAGAGCAGGTGGAGCTATTTTTGCCTGCCTGAGGGTGAGAAGCCCCACATGATCATCATCTTCTCTCATGGGAAAGGCTAGGGAACAGAGCTTGCTGCTGCGAAGAGTCCAAGGGAAGCTGATTTTGCGAAGGGATGCCTGCAACCTCACAGAAATCTTTCCCCTCTTCATCTCAGCCCTCATTCGGCACAAGCAAAGCTGATTTTTCCAGGGCTGCACATTGTTTTGTTGCTCATTTTTTCATCTGTGCTGGGAAGCTACCAATTTGCCTGGAGATCATCATGATGTCTGGCAGAGGTGCTTCAAAAATGTCTGCAACCACACCAGTCTCGCCCACAAATTATACTACCAGGTCATACTGAGATCTGGGATTTCGTTCTCGGGCAACTAAATGCTGCAGTTACCAGCCCTGGCAAAGATAAAATGATGCTGAATGGATGGGACTTGTCCTTTTTTATTTTTTTTTCTTCTTTTTTTTCTTTCCTCTTTTGTTGTACTGTACTGGATTGCATTTGTGGAATAGGCACATCTGAGGAGGGTAAGATTGATGACTATAAAGCACTAAGATGTTGGCTAGAAGATTTATAGGACAGTTTGTCAATTATATGAAGCTAAACAACATAACCCACTGAGTGGAGTTGAAAGTAACACAGTTCCTGGCACAAAAAGGAAATGGTGTGGAAAAAAAAATCTTGCATCTTGCTCTCCCAGGATTCAAAATGGTCTTTACATCTGTTGTCTGCTGAAGTTGTGTTTTGTGTTGCTGGCCTTTGCAGCCAAGAAGATGCTCTGCATCTGCTCCAAAAGGCTAGATCCCTCCTGAAAACATTAACCCAGCTTTGACAGATGCAGCTCAGCCAGAAGAATACCAGCTTTCAGCTTCTGTGAAACTAAAAATAACATATAGATGTATGTGCCATAGATGTTCAATCTATGGATGTACATCCTACTAAGCTATTGTATGGATATCTCTTGACCCAACAGCGTACATACTTAACAATGAACAGCGGCCTCCAGTGTGCTGGAGATTCCAGTAGTGGTTTTTTAGTTTAAGCTTTCTTTTTTTTTTTCTCCTCCTCTGACCAGCCTGCTTCACTCATGTTAGCTGAGGCGTATTTTATGATATCTGCTCTGAGACAAATGACTCTTATCCACTAGGCTTCATTGGAAATCTTCATTGGTGCTGGCTTTCCAATTACATAACAGCCATGGATACTATTTTGGGTTTGCTTTTCTGAAAAGTTATGTACTAGGCAGTCCGTTAAATGAAAGCAAAGTGGTATCAGGCAACTTTATGATGAAGTTCTGATTACTTCAAGTTATTACAGGACAGTGACATCAACTTAAAAAAAAACCTTGAAGACATTAATTGCTATAAAGATTTCTTACACTTATTATCTTATGGGGCCTCTGTTGTATGGACGCAGTACTAAACAGCCTCTTGTCAAAGAGGCTGTGTTCTTTCTTAAAAGACAAAACATGAAAGATGAAAAAGATTTAATATCACGTTTGTTCCAAAGTGATGTGTCTTCATAACGTCAAAATTTTTGCTATAAAGAGAGAATGTAAATGAGGAATGGTAAACAGGAGAATGAAGAATGGTCAGAGGGGAGACTTCAAGGAGAGATGATGTGGCAGGGATAGGAAGGAGGAAAAATGGGATCCCCTTTGGGGGGAAGCTGAGATGAAAAGGTTATCAAGAGGGTGGCTTAGATCAGACGCAATCATGACCATATGCATTCCTAAATCTTAATCATAGAGCCAGGATCAAAACAACTTCTTCAACATCAAAGGAAGTTTTCTAAAGGACGTGAACACAATTGGTCTGGAAAATAATTTGAATTGTCTCAAAACAGTGTTGCAGCTGGTTTGTGTAAAAGTGAACATGAATTTTACGTAAATGTAATTTTAAAGACGAAGGTTGAATAAAGGTAGAATTACTGCACAACAGTCAACATGATCCAGATCTGAATATTTTGCAAGGTTTAGCAAATGGTTTCATAATAGAAACATGGGCTGACTACAGAAGTCATAGGAGTCCATACAGATTCATGTAAACCAGCAATTTTTTCTTCCAGTTAACATGTACTATGTATTGAATGAAATGTGGCTTCACTTACTAAGTTTCAACTCTCCTTTAAAAAAAAAAAAACAACCACGTGTACCACTTCTATTGGTGATAAATGCAGTATGTATTTGGAACATGAGTCCAAAAAGCTGTGTAGATATTTAACAACAAACACTTAGTATTTAACCTTTGGTATTTTGTGGTGGGTACTAAGAAACTTAGTAGTGTACAGGTCACCTGATAGGATAATTTTTCTCTAAAATGTGTACTTCCTAAAAGGGGCTGAGACTCGCATGAGAAAGTACTGGAAGCCTTAGGATTCCCAAACAAATCTCATAAGTATTAATTAAGATACCTTTTTAAAACGGTCTGGTGTGAAGAGAGACTGCATCTACCTGTAGTTGCTGCTGGATACAACAGCAGTAGTGGCAAGTTTAACCCCACATGAGGGGAAAAAACCAATTCTTTTCACTGAAGATAGAATTCTTTTGCTTTTATGGCTAATACCGCATTCATGTGCCTTCAGCTCACCAATCCAAATGATCACATACTTATTTATATACGAGGGGAAAAGCATGCATACAGGGAAGCTTCCCTATCTTTGCAAATTGCTCCCACCGGTATATACTGGATTTGGACTTAGAACTGATGAACCATTTACTTTAGAGAAGATTAAACCACTGGGTTCGGAGGACCTCCTATCTTCCTCAGAGCTTGCATAACTTAGCTGATAAGGAGAACTTGGGTTTTATCACAGAATTGTGTGTCTGCAAGAGGATAGGCGGTCTGACAAATTTTACCAGTGCCTCCGTGAAAGCCATAACAATTCCCAGGTTCTCTTCGGGTCTTGGAGGTAGACTGTACCAAATGCTCCAAAGGTCTAATGAGTCCGTGGGTGTATAAATTACTCGGTATGCTGCAGGATCAAAGGAAATGAGTATTAGTTAACATGCAAGTAAAAATATGAGTGGAATAATTAGATTAGCTTCTTTTATGCTGGAAACAGTAGTCTTCTAGGAAGCTTGCAGCTGCAATAGCAGGGTTATCTCATGCTATCTCTGGATTAATGTACAGTTGTTTACCAAAAAAAAAAAAGCTTCAGATACAAAGAAAGATGAAAAAGGCTGCACTTACAAAAACAGAGGCCAAAAGTAGGGGCAAATTCTGTGACTCTTATGAAAGTTATCTTATGGTAGAAAGACATTAGTCTACAAGAAATAATTGTCTGGGCCATTACAACCACCTGTACTCTCTCCTACCCCCCGCACAGCTTAAAATGTAGCAGTTTATCTCAATTATCAGCCAACGCTGAAGTGACTAGACCTAAAACAAATCCCCACTAACCTCCCCTGTACCGTGTCCTCCCAGGAGGGCCCACACCTCCTCGGACCACACAAAAACCTGTGCCCATGGAGAGCCCCCCTCCCAAGGCTCTGGCAACCCCTAGTTCAGCAGCTGGAGGCACTTCCCTCCCACCAGCACCGGGGAAGGATGGGCTGTGGGGGGAGCAGTGAATAAATGAGTACATGTATTGGTGAAGAATGATGTCTGTGGAAAGCAGAGGGGTGACCCTGCAGCTCGGGGAGTTGTTCAGTGCCCAGCACTGGGGGGAGGTGGCTGGTTCATCTATTCACCCTGCTGTCCTGTGTTCCTCAGCTTGGAAACTGTGTCAGCTACACTGATCAGAGCCCCTAAACTGTAAATATTTGGTACTTAAACCATACCTTTTTTTTTTTTAATCATTATTCATCCAGGACTGAAGAACCCCAAAACACATGATGCTTTTTTTCCTTTCGAAGACAGAAAGTTGGTTTAACAACAATTAACAACAGTGTTAATCTTCTGGGGACTTTTAAAATTTAAACTGCCAAATATAAAAATTAATGAGGCGTGAGGAGATGCAGGCTTTTGCATCTGTCTATCAACAACTTAAATATGGGAAAAGAAAATAATCTACTTGAATAGCATCTGATTGTCTGCTTTCTTTTGATTCCTATCTTGGTGCTGAGAGGCACTTAGTGCATAGAGAAAGAGAGCACTTCATATCTGGCGGGACCAGCCCACGTGTGGCAGTCTCTCAAAGAGCATTAATTTTTCAAGGATGAAATCAACAAGAAATGTTGCTTCTAACGTTTCTTTTTAAAGTTCCAGCAGAAAGCAGATGCGGTGGGGTCGGCAGGCGTCCACACACAGGTTGGGTGGCTTGAGCTGGTGGCACGAGTGCTCCCTGGCCATGGAGCTGTTTGATTGCTCCCGTTTGTGGATCTCGGTTGAATCTGGTCTGGTTTGCTGCTATTGACAGGCATCGAACCCAAATTGGCACACAGCTCTCCTTTCCTGTCTGAAATGTAAGAAGTCTTTGACTGTTTCTCCTCTGTACCCACGAGGTGAAATCCTGTAGGCCGAAACTTTCTTTTCAACGATATTATTTTCTTTTGAATATTTACGGTGACGGTGCAGTAAAGAGCGTTCCAGCTCTGCATGCTTTCCCCTCTGGAGTTCTGTAATACTCCTGAAAATGCTGGAGCTACTGTTTTGGGGTTTCTTTTTAATTCTGTGTTAATACATGAAGCACATTGTTCATCTTTATGTTGCACCAAACCCCTCCATTTTAATTAACTTCTTTAAGGACTTCATTCAGTACCCATTGACATTAATTAAGAAGTTCCATTGGCTTTAGCTATCAGTCACTGCATTTGCTTGGGGCTATATTCACCCAGGGGAGAGTTACAGAATTCACCATTGAAATATCTGAAGCCAAGAAGGTGAGTCTGAGCTTCCACCTGCCTCGGAAACAGAGCTCCTTGTTTTGGGACTGCCAGGAGGACCCTACCCGAGCAGCATCTGAAGCCTGATCCGCTGAGAACCATCTTTTAAGGGGCCTGTGGTGGCCAGAGAGGCTGCCTGGGAGATTCGGGACTGGTTTCTTAGCTGGCACAGTCTGAGGGGTTCAGTTTGAGGGCTGCACCTTATATATTTGCTGAATGTACCCCAGCTTTTCCCCCTCTCTCAGTTGCCGTCTGACGCAGTCTGCATGGTCGGCTGAGTGTGAGAGACTCAGGGGCTGTGTGCGGGTAGGAACCACCTTATGGGAGCCCAGCAGAAAGTAAAGAGGGGGAGCCTGGTTTAATAGTTATGGCCTTTACCTGGGAAAGACCAGACTGAGTTTCAGTCTGAGTTTACTGTTGTTATTGTGGGTTAAAAAAAAAACATCGGACAAAATAAATAAATAAATAAAAATCCTGGCAACAAAGACCAGAGCTTGTGGCTTACTTGTTGAGGCGGGACAGTTCTGCACAGATGAAGCACAGTTACTGCCTCCAGAGTAAAGCAGAGTGGTTTTTCTTCATTCAGTTTGTGGTGTTGGGTGACAAAAGTTCAGATAAATTTTTCTTGGATCTGACTCCGAATCAAAGTATGTTGCATCTTGGATGATGCGCCTTGCCTAAATGTTTAGAAAGGTACAGCCTTCAAAGACTAGTGGTATGGTTGTCATTGACATTGCTTGTCGTGGAGGTCTGTGGTTACTTTTTTGGAATCCCTTCCTTTAATGGTAGCAGATGGAATTTTTGCCTCGCTGTGCTAAGAAACTGAAAAACTCTTGTGTGCACGTTTGTGTATACTCGTGTGCGTGTGTAAATAAGTCAGTTTTGAGAAATGAACAAAGCAATCTGTCCTCTTTGGGAGTTTACTAAAGGCATTTTACATAAACTCTTAAGTTTGCATATACAACAAAATAGCAAAAATAAGGTAGTACCTATCCTAGGCAGCAGCAATAATTGTTTTGTCTCTTTGTCCAGATATTTTCTGCCACATAACACACTCAGATACAGCTCATAATTTTTATCCTTTGTTTAAATTGTTTTTATTGCATAACTGCACAAATCCAAATTTTTAAGCAGGCTGGTTACTTCTTGAATTGAGATCATACAGAAGCACCAGCAGTTGCTTAAGTATATATAGATTATAAATGTTTTTTTTAAAGTGTATGTAGAAAGTGATGGCTATTTTGGAAAATACTGAGAACATCATCTAGTGCATATGGTTGCTGAAACAGTTAGCTTGCTTTAAAAGTTGAAATTACTCTGTGGTTATTGTTTATTTCCTTTATTCACTAACAGATTAGCTGTTTTTTAAAGCAGTGCCAGATGAATTGAGCAAGAGGGCAGAACAAAGTCTAAGCCTGTACTATTTTTGTCTAATACTCATTAATCAAATGCATTTGGAAACAAATAGTGGCCTTGATTCACTTACCCACTATTATGCTGATGTAATTCCATCCAATTCTGAGGAGGTTTCTCTCTTTTACACCCGTGTGAGTAAAGAGGAATATCAGGTCTTGCATCTCTCTAGCAAAAAGCAATTTGTTTGCCAGGAAGGCTGGATAAAATGTAGATATCACACAGGCAATATGCCTCTAGCTGCCGTGCTTACCGCGAGCAGCTCAAAGAGAATTATTTAATCCTTGTTTGCATAGTAACTTCTGATAAATAATTCAAGAACGTATGGCCTGAAGTTTTTTAAGGCAGTGCCTGAGGGAGAAACACGATTCTGTTCCAGTTTTAACAAGGAACCAGGAACGCCAGCAGAGTTGTTAGAGCTGTATTCCAGCTCTTCGGACGTGTTTTGGTGTAAAAGGTACGGTGAAATGCACGAGAGGACTTCAAGATATTTCATGGGGAGTTGTCACGAGAGCAAATACACCTCTGTGCAATGCAAATATTGTGTGTTTGTAGTGTGAGAGGGAACTAGCAGGCTGGAAGATAACTCTTTAGTAACAGGACTTAATAGTGTAATCCATTAAATCACATGTCTAGAGAGTGGTGTTCCGAAAAAGGATGAGTTGGGTTGGTGGGGTTTTTTTTCCTTATCACAACAAGATGCTTAATACAGACTCGCTGACAGTAAGGGCTTAAAATTGGCTTCTCGCTTTTTCCTGTCTCCCTGGTTTATCTTTAATGTGTTAAACTGATCCTGATTAAGGACTAAAATTGGTATCATTATCTTTGGCTACTTTCTTTCCTTCATATTTTGTATTTTGGGGAAATTATTTATTTATAAGACCAAAACAATTCTGTTAACCAACATAATAACTTGAATTTATCTCTGTCAGATGGATTCTGATACCCTTATTACTTGCATCTGTTTACTGTGGTGGAGTTTGCTTTGAGTTAAGACATAGCTGAATGTCAATTAGGAGGCTAAACCTGGTCCTTACATCAATGATCTGGAAGGGGGGGAAAAAAAAAAAGTAATTGTTGTTCCTGGCAACCTAGGGGCTAGCACTGCAATTTGAATACTACTTGTTCCCAGTCTATCATGGTTTTTGACATCTATACCATATAGAAACCTTGTGTTTACTAATTACAGTAGCAATCAGCAGCTGCTTGTTTGGATTTAGAGCAAAATCCTGTTTGTTGTCATCCAGTTCTCTGACCTGAATTTTCTTTGGTTTGTGTTGTAGTAGAGTTTTTTATATGACTGTACTCTTTCATCAACCCTGTTTGTGCTTCACTATATGAAAATACAAAAACCAGTAAAGGTGACAATGACTTTTCTAACAGAAGGGTACGTAAAAGCTAACCTGGAACAATTTACCTGAAGTTTGCAGCTTTTTAACAATTGCAACAGCACGGTCATTTCCAGGCTGTTGTACTCTGTAGGCAATTCCAACTAATATTTCAGTTACCTCAAAATAGGTATTTGTAAAGATGGTTGTTAAGTGAAACTTCATAACAAGCAAAATATTATTTTTATGCTGTCGGTGTATGCCTTTTCTAGAAATTATTGCTGGATGTATTTTTGATTGACTTTCTATCCCATTCTAATATTGTGGAGGAAAAGTGAGTTACCACTGAAGTTTTATTGGTGAGGTAGAAAGAGTGAGAATCTCAGGAATGTACTCTCTGTTCTTATCTGATGCAAAGAAATGCCCTAGATTTTTTTTTTTTTTGAGAGAGAGCTTTTAATCTTTGTTAGGGTGCCTGATTTTCACAAACCTTTGAATGGAAGTAAGCAATTTGGCATGAAATTAGTTATTCTTGCAGAAGTCTCATAAATGAAAAAAAAAGTGCAAATTTGGCAGCAGGACAAAGTGAAATGCGACTGTAGTAATTGTTCAAACCTTTGGCCAGGCTCTCCCAGGCAGGCTGTTAAAACCCAAAGTGTGGGTGACAGCTGCGTATCTCCAGGTGAGGCTGATTCTGTTTGAAAAGCCGGTTTTGTTCTTCGTAGGTGATTTGGCTGTTTGAATTTCAACAAGGAGAAACAGTACGTGTACCATGCGTTGTGTTCAGTTTTTCCCTGTGTATTTATCTGTGGAATTCCCATTGAGACTCTCTTGTTACAACGTTCCCTGGAAAATCCTTTAGTATCTCGCGCTGTGCTTCTTTCAAACCTGAGGTGTAACAATACCATTTTAATCTCTCCATCTGTTGATGGCAGAAGATCAATGCTGTAAAACTGTATATTAATATAAACCTCTGGTGTGTTTTGTTTGGCATTTTTATTATTTCTATCTTTCTCATTATGTAGAGGAATTCTATCATAGGATTCAGTTAAACCTCTAAGTAATTTTACAGTCTTATTCTTCTGGGTCCTTTCTGCAGGATCAGGTAGTCTTGATCAGTCGGATATTATACCTGAACCTGTTTTTAAATATTAGAGAAGTACTATTGAGTTCAGGAACTAGATATTTTCTAGCACCTTTACAAAGTGAGGACGGCACATTTGCTGCTTAGCTCTTATTTTTATGTACAGAAAGCATGTTTTATTCTGGAGAAAATCCAACCTTGATAACTTGGAAACGAGACTCAAAGAGCTTGTACTTTAAGCACCAACACTTGGCTTTACGTGTATAGTTGTATTGGTAGCAGTGGCATTTATACCACATTTTGTTCACAGCATTGAGACCTAATTTTGCAAGAGGTAACCCCATAACAGGAAAGCACAGAGGAAGTAGTTATAACGCGACAAAAGTATCTGTTCAGACATGAAGCCATAAAGATGTTTTAAAGGGAAATACAGATATTCTTATTTATTTTCAACGTAGACTATCATGTCAAAGTGTAGTCCTTGTTTTAGTGGTATCAATGACCTGCAGTTCCATTGTCCATTACATAAGTGTTGAGTTTATCAGAGGTCACATGATGGCTAATGTTTTGATAGCTCTTGACTTTCATCTCCTGAATCTCATGCGTGTTCATCTTACTTTGGATTAGCCGTAGGTTAAGAATGGGCACATAGCAAATTACTCTCTGGCTTAAGTGACATGCTACAACTCACTTCTGTCTGAGTGTTTCATGTTTAAGTCATCGTCCAATGGACAAAGCAATGCTCATGTACCAAGCAGTGTATCTCACATTAGGAAGGAAGAGTACATTTTAATAGAAATTCCAAGAACAATTAGAGGTAGTCTGCTTTAACTGTACAATTAAAATTGTAATATTGAAATTTAAATTCTTCCAGAAATAACTACAGTGCACAGGTATTGTGAAGCCCTATTCTGATACTCACTGTCAAGGGAATGATGCGGTCCAACTGCTAAAACTGGATAACAGATTTCTCTTTAGTCTTAAACATAGAAACATAACATACATAAAAATATAGAAAGCCTTCCCTATGTGATAGAAAATACTGAAGTAGCAAGAGTTAAGCTATTCTGAACTGTAAGCTTACAAATTGAACTTTGATTGCAATTTGAAAGTCAGGTTATATTATATCATTTGCATCGGAAATATTTCTGGAACTGACAAGTGACAATGCCCAGTTTTTTTTTATTTCATGTGAAAATTCTTTACTCTTACTTCTGTGAACTTTCTACCCAGCAGGTTATACAATGGAAGTGCTGCTTCTCTCATACTGAAACCCCAGGAGTGTAATGTGTATCTCACCCTTCAGAAAAGGTGTTTTTATATATGTATGTGGCTTAAGACACTGAAGCTTGTTTAAATAAAAGCGTATTTTTAACATCTTCCATAGAAATCCTGTATTATAGGTTGCTGCAACCTGATGATAGCCTATAGGGATGATTTTACTCAGAGGAAACAAACATTCCTAAGCAAAGACTGCAAAGTATGTATGTCCGAACCTCTGTTTGACACCATGGAAGTCTTGATATGTTTTTCACATCTCTTGCTAGTGTTAAGAAAAGACAAGGAAACTCAATTTAACAGTAAAATTAAGGAAATTGGGGAATACCAGAGAGTCTGATTTTTTTTATTATTTTTATTATTTTATTTTTCTCCCTGTCTCCTGGGGTGCTTTACTTGAATTGATCGTGTTTAAGTTCATCTTGGACTGCAGCTGGTTACAGAGAAGAGCTTGTTGCTTGTTCCCTGATTAGTCACACAGCTGTGTGTGAAATGTTTGGGTCACTGTCTTAGAATAACTGAACTTGATATCCTCTGAACACAGGGAGTTGCCTATAGTTTTAAATAAAACTAGATCTGCTTACCCCTGCTTTTGCAAATGCAAAGTTGAAGTTACTAAGGGAGGGATACAGATGTTTTTAGTTTTCTGTGTTTGTTGCAATAGAGTAACTTCCTTAAGTGATCATTGCCATCTGGGAGAAAGGTTTGACATTTCTGGACCTGTCAAAAAATTGACAAGGTGGCCTTGCGTTGCTGCTCCCATGTGTCACCGTTGGTGGGATCAACAGCCCCTAATCAGTGCCTACAGAAGAAGAAACCTCAGAGCTAACACCACTGTTTATCAAGTTGTGTATGGTTGTAACGAAGATCTTGTCTTGTGATCGCTTATGCAAGTGAGTAATTTTATTCACACCAGTGATCTCGGTGACTTCAGGGAGACTACTCACAGTGGTTTGCTGACTTGAGGCTGCCATGTGTAAATTGTGGCTGCTGGAAGCTTTATAATTACGGGGGTTTTAATTAAATATTGCATATAAAAAATATAAATTATATTTCTCCAGAGCCAAAGAATAATATGATACACGAAGTTCCTCAGATGAAGGTGCTAGAGTTGCGGGAAGAACTGTCATCTTATTTTCTAAGTGACATCAATTTGTGTGGCTAACATTTTAGTAATAAAAAGCAAAATGTAAATCTGTAGCCTGCTGTGAAGGGAAGTCTGCAGTTTCAATGAACACTGCAGGATCTACTCATAAATATTCATTAAACAGTGCCTTACTGAAAATGAAATTTAAGTACTTAAGGTAATGGAATAAAAGTAGTTGAGAAGCTTTTTCAGACGTGTTCGAAAACAGGATAGGAAAGAGTTAGGGTAAGTAGGATAAAGTTTATGACTTGCTTTTTTTAATCTTAAAAGATAGAATAAAAGCACTGTAGGGTTAATGGCTCTGAAATGCCTTGTCCGACAGCTCGGGAAGCCACATCAGCTTTCGATGGAATAACAGTAGAGTTTCCGCCTCCCTGGACACGTGTTCAGTTACATCCTCCCATGGCACTATGATATCAGGATTTTTACTTCTTTATGTCAAGAAAAATATGTGAAATATTGTGTAGCTCATCATTCAGAAACTGCAACGTTGTCCGCACAGAAGGAAAATGGCAAAGCTGCTCTTACTTTTACTCCTTTCATTTTTATTAAGACCCCCAAAAATAGCAGTTCGGGGTGAATAAAATAGGCTCCACTGCAGATGGAAGTGATTATGACTCTTCGTTTTCTTCGCGTGACAGTAATTACATCTCTTCACACCATTGCTTTCCAGCACCAGGGTGATGCATACCGCGGATGCTTCATTCTATGAGTAAGCCTGGGAATGGCCACTATGAGAAGAGGGAGGGAAATGCTCATATGAGTTGAAATGCTCCTACATGGCTCCCTCCAAGTCAGTGATAGTTTGTGCTTATCCCACCTAGTCTGAGGTGCGTTACTGAGGTATTCAGATGTGGGCCACCAAGCTCCTAATCTGACCAGTTGTCCAGTGGAAAGGAACGGAGCCCAAACCACCTAGGGCTGCTGTTGTCTTTCCATCAATGATACAGGGAGCCAGTAGCAAGTGTGCTCCAATATTTGATGACTCGGTGTGTTGCAAGTGGCTGTTAGTGCCTGTAGGTGTAATGCATTTACTGTATCTCAGGGTTTGCTGCATATTTAACCAGATGGCCTTTCTGAAAGTTTTGACGGGGTCCCGTTTAGCTGTAGTGTTGAAACGTAACTGCCAGCACTGTTTCCTTAAAGTGAGCCCGCTGACAGATTCTACTGGGCTTCTAATCTCTACAGCTTGGTTTTATTAGAACAGGGTAGCTTTGGAAATAGGGAGAACCCTGATCTGCAGGGTGAGGCAGGTTGAAATAAAAGATTAGAAAAGCAAATTTCTTTCCTGCCCACCGTGCCCTTGAATAAGGAGTTCTTTCCTTCTGCTTTTGCTTTCTCCAGTCCAGCAGTTTTCAGTGGCTCCGTGGGTTGGAGAACCTGTGCAAAATTTGGGTTCCCAGTTAAACATACTCCTTTCTGTCCCCCAAGAGCTGGCAGTAGTTCAGCTCTCTGCTTGTCTTGGGAATCCCAGTGCCTTGGGCTACTGGTGCCTCCTGTGCTTTTCCTGCTGCATTTTGTGCGCCAAGAGGTCTCCAAGCTGAGAAGCCTTCTCTTCCATTGTGAGGGTAATAACCTGAAAAAAGGTTAAAAGGGGCAGTCTTTTTAACACAGTGTGACATTGAGCTTTTCCATAGTCGTGTCTCCTAAATTGCGGCTGGTGTCTCTTGAGAAGTAGACTGAATAGGTGTCAGAGCAGCTCCTCGAGTAAACCAAGGCATAGACACTTGGAAGAGCCAGGACTGATCTGGATTGAGATGCTCTTCTGCTGCCAAAACAACCTTATGGATGTTCTCATCCCACTTGTGAAAGGATAGCGCGAGGGAGCTGAATCTTGAAGAAAGTATTTCTGAACAAAAGTGTGGTGTCTCCTTGGTTGAATTGAGTAATTTTACCCTGCTGGGCTCAAATGACAAGCTGTCTGCTGAAAGAGCAGGAGGAGTCGGTGTTTCCGCTAACATCCTGAAGAGTTAACGTTGCTGTAGTGTGTTGCCTTAAATCCTTTCCTGATGCCTTCATGGCTTGTTTAGTCTGTGTTCAGATATGCACATATTGTATCAAGCTGTATCTGGAAATAGAAAAGGAAATGCTCATCTCTCATATAGTTAAACTAATAACATACAGGATTTAGTATGTGTTAAAGCATTACTGCCCTTTTTTGACACAAACTATAAGTAAATAATATATATTTGCATACCATATGACTCCTTAATTATTTAAGAAGCTGCCTTAGCTAAAAACTAAGTACATACAAATAAATGTTTTGAGGTAAAGTGATTTTATTCTGGGTTTAAAGAAAAGAAAAAAAATGCTTTTGTGAAGGGTTTATTATGGAAAATATTTCAGTAAAACATCTGTTACTGAATATACTCAGTTTAAAAATAATTGCCAGAGAAGGAGGAATATGAAGGCTTTTTTGTTTGGTGTTTTTTGTGGGTTGTTTTTTTTTATAAAGCAACACCCACATACCCCCTCTGCTGCCAAACCAACTTGATATTGGTAATATCAAGTGGTAATACCACAGTATTGGTAATGAAAGTGCAATCACAAAGATCCTATCGCAATGGTGGGCCTTGACTTCTTTCAGATGTCGTGTAAGTCGGGAGAGTCTCCACTGAACTCAAAAGACACACGGTGATGTCACTATGAAGTTCAGTTTCTATTTAAAACTCATTTACTGTTTTGCTGCCGGAGCCATAGCAGAGGGAGGGCACCGCATCTGCAGAGTGGGGGCAGAGACAGTAAATCCCTGATGGCAGCTTTTGCTATTTTTGCTGTTGCTGCTGCCCAGGCAGAGGCCTCATGTCTGCAGTAGCTCTCGCAAGAAGCGTGGAAGGGGTGGGAGGAAGACCCGAGGCAGTGGAGGAGTAGCTCCTGGTAGGGATGATCACAATATCATTCTTGAGCTCTGATGGCAGCCGGCTCTGACGCGTCATACAGCAACTTTGTGCGTCGATGTGTTATCCTTCCTATTCCGCAACAGCGTCCACATATTGGAACTGAACTTTAATTTGTGTAAACTTTCTCTAAGTTATTTTTCTTCTGTTTCAATCTTACCATTCTGTGAAAACTAACGTTGCAAAATATGCGTCCTGCAAACCTTTGCAAAACGAGCTTCTCTACCTTTAAATATTATGCACAATATGCCAAATTCTCTTTCTGTCTGTGTATGTCTCCCTCAGAAAAACTAAAGGGGGCCGGGGGGGGGAAATCCATGAAGATACATACACTGACACATACCTAGAATTACAGATGAAGTATTCTGAGTCCTTAATTATTAGTCTATGCTCAAAATTACTGTGTCAGACAGTTTCTACCGCCCTTTGGAAGTTTGATGCTATCACTTCAAAATAATGAATCACAGACATTAAAATTATTAGACTAAATTAATTCAGGTAGCAGCCATCATCTTTTTCCCATCTCTCAAAAAGCAAGTATTGTTGATTTATTTTTTTTTTTTTAAGTCTTCTTTTGGCTATTGATTTGTTTACCTGCAGAGCTGTATTGTAGCTTACTTGTTGATAGCAGCATTCCAGCTAAAGTTTCTAAATTGCCATTCTCAGCTGAAGATGCATCACCAGATTGAACAAATGACCTTTACAGTGTAATAACATCCTTTAGCCATCAGGAATTAGTGTGGTGCATCTATCATTCCTGCGGGCCTTAAGGTATGCGCCTGGTTCTGTAGTGCCATTGCTGTAATAATGTTACAGCCTTGAGAGAGACGCTTCTCTCCTCAGTGTGGTTATCACTGAAATTGGTACTCTTGTTTCAGCATTATTACCATCATGTGTTATGTAGGTGATAGAATAACAAAATGTATTTTTGAACCAGCTATATTTTTTATTGACCTTATTTTTTTTTTCACTGAAGTTCTTATTTACCCTAATTGTTACCCTGTGAATAATCTTTTTAGATTAAGCAAGAAAGCTGAGGGCTTAAGAACTTAGTCTGAGGCTTTGCACAAATAATTAAAACATCATATAAAACTGCTTGTACGCAGTAGGATGTTTTGGTATTCTAGAAACTTAACTCTCAATTGGAAAGAGAAATATGTACTGTTCAAAGAACAATTAGGTGCTTTTAATAACACTTGCAAAACTTTACATGCTGTAGCTAATAAAAAGGAGTTTACTTCTCTAAGCAGTTGTAACTGCAAGACAAGGCTTTTATCTGCAGCAATTTACAATGTATACACTGACAGAAAACAGTGATTCACAAAGAACTTCAAAGTGTCTGATTTAGACTTCTAATTTTCAAGTCAAGAGGGTTTAGCGTTCACAAATGAAAATGTTAGTTCATGTAGACTGATCTTTTAAGTTAATTAAGGTGCACAAGCCCTAGGATGGTATCGGCAAGCCTTGTGGTTGTCAGTTGTTCCATAATAGAGGTGTGATGTTGGCAAGGAATGCTGAAACGAGTGTTGCCAGAGGTTGTTACTTATGCCTCACCTGGGAAAGCACTGTTAAAATTGGGAGTCATTTTGTGGGGGAAGTGACAGAATGCTACGAGCTCTGACTAATTGGAAGAGAAATTAGAAATGTTGCATCAGTGTTTGTCATAAATGACCATCTGAAACAAATTTGGATGTGCTGATCCAGACCATCCTGGCACATTAGTTGAGATCATAACAGCACGTCCTCTGTGTGAGGACAGCACAAAAGGATGAGATAACGCTTTTGAAGATAGGCACTGTTGCTGGGCTTTGTGAAGAGGCATGGTAAAAATGTCTCATCCTACAGCACGAAAATGTGGAGAATTGCTCTCCCAGTACTTGCAGGGTGCCCATCTCATCATCTTCAGGGTGAAAGCCACGTGTGGGTAAGCCAACCACTCCCTTACCCTTCTGTTGTGTTCCCGCATCAGTTTCATAGCCCTATTTATAAGAATTGTTAAGTATAATTGTCGTCTTTGCAATAGCTGTGCCCACTCACTGCTTCTGCACTCTCGGGTGTGCTGTGGGAGGTGTAATCTCTCTAGCTAAGCAGGCTTTTAAAATTCACTTACTGCTTCATAGGGATCCCTGTTGTACTAGTCACCTCCGTCGCCATCCCTGTAGCTAACTTGCCAGAGCCTGGATTTAAATCAAAACTTGTGAAATCCTTCAGTGAGCTCACATCAAATTTCATAGCCCAGGAGTTGTGTATCATACGATTTGAGGACCCACTTTTCTGAAAGGATACCAGTCAGTTCTTTCACTTCACAGCGAAAATTTTTTTTCAATAATTTATGTAATCTTTGAGCCTGAAGGAAGAGAAAGCCTGAGAACGTAGTACACCTATGGATTCATCACACAGACTCAACAGTCAAAAGCAGTCAGAAACATCAAAGGACAGTCTTATTTACAGCTGTAGCTAATTTCAGGACAGACTGCCGGTGACGTTATTGGTATGTTTACTTGAATCTGAAATGTAGATGCTGCTTAGTTTGAGAACATGCTATGTATGAATGTGTGAGCATCAATAGCATTGTGATTTGCATTCAAGTGAAAGGAAAACTGAACAGAGGAGGAGTGGGTCACCTTAAAATCAGGGGAGAATGACAGTGGAAAAACGTGGATAAATATCCGTAACAACAGACAGAAGTCAGAGAGGATATCCTGTTGACAATAATATTATGCTTTTATTTCCATGAGAGAGTAAGAACACAATTCTAAAATTGGACCAGCCATTACAAGGGATTGGACACTCTTTTGGCTAAAAGAGAACTGAACTTAATGCTCTGTGGCTTCTCGCAAAAGCGCAAAACCTTGTGTTTTGCTTAATATTGCTCCACTTGTGGTTTTTTTGGAAACCAGATGTGTGGGGGGGAAAGGGCCATGTGCCTCCCGCTGATTTTAGAAATGTTACTTCCTCTCAGCCTTCTGGAAAGTGCCTGCTAAAAATACCAAACCCCTGAATCAAAGCAAGAGGTTTACCTGCAGTCAGTCCACCCGGAGGACCGGCCGTCTGCCGCTGCCCGAGGAGGGTTCCGCGGCTCTGAAGAAACAACTTGACCAGAAGATGCTGCATCTGCAGGTCCCTTTCGTTTCCAATGTTGCAGTTCAGCAGTGTGAAAACCTGTAGCTGCTGCAGCTGTTAAACGTGTACCTCTTACAGTCATTCTCTGTAAAATGGTTCAGTACATCTGTAAAATAGAAAAATAAACAATGCAACTAGAAATCGTTTAAAATTGGGGGGGGGGGTACAGCAATGCAGGACTTAGTTTTGATTATATAAAATTTTATTTGAGGTGATACATAGAATCACAGAATGGTTTAGGTTGGAAAGGACCTTGAAGATCATCGAGTTCCAACCCCCCTGCCATAGGCAGGGACACCTCCCACCAGACCAGGTTGCCCAAGGCCACGTCCAGCCTGGCCTTGAACACCTCCAGGGATGGGGCCTCAACAACCTCTCTGGGCAACCTGTGCCAGTGCCTCACCACCCTCAAAGTGAAAAACTTCTTCCTAATGTTCAATCTAAACCTGCCCTCTTCCAGTTTGAAGCCATTCCCCCTTGTCCTGTCACTACATGCCCTAGTAAAAAGTCCTTCCCCAGCTCTCCTGTAGGCCCCCTTTAGGTACAGGAAGGCCGCAATAAGATCTCCCCGGTGCCTTCTCTTCTCCAGGCTGAACAGCCCCAACTCCTTCAGCCTCTCCTCATAGGAGAGGTGCTCCAGCCCTCGGATCATCCTCGTGGCTCTCCTCTGGACACACTCCAGCAGGTCCATGTCCTTCTTATGTTGAGGACTCCAGAGCTGGACGCAGTACTCCAGGTGGGGTCTCACGAGAGTGGAGTAGAGGGGCAGAATCACCTCCTTTGACCTGCTGGCCACACTTCTTTTGATGCAGCCCAGGATGTGGTTGGCCTTCTGGGAGATGTGTTCTTATGAACACATCTGTGTTCATAAGAAAATACTAATTAACAAGGTAGGATAACTCGCTACAGGTCTTTTTTTCCTTTGAGTATCAGGAGAATGAAACTAAGTAGCTCTTAATATGTTTTCATCCAATTGTATTTATCTCCCTGGCTAAAATTATTCATTGATCACTAATCACGGGTAGTTGTTTATACACAACAGTGTTCACATGTAGCATGCAGCCTATTGAGGATTATTGCTATAATAGGAGCTAATCAATGAAAACCACTCATGACTCTCGTAATGAGGTGATAGCGAAAGGGGTTTTCTTTTGTTTACTGCAGCAATAGATTTGTCAAAACAGACATAGCTGTTCACAGCCAGCAGGAAAATGGGTTTCAGCATTAGATCGCAGACACCGTTTTTCTCTTTCTCTATAATAATATTAAAGTTGAAAAACGATTATTCCGGTCCCCCTTTATTAAACAAGCTATTACAAAGCAAGTGAAGGATTTCTGCACCTTCAATTTTCCACCTAATAATAGTAAAATATATCCATTGTTGCTTTGACAATATTAATGCTATTTTTTCCCCCAATGCCTAAAGCAATGAGTCTCACCGTTTGCTTTGCCAGCTTGAAACAAATTGTGGCTCTAGATTTTTAATATTAAAGACAGGGTTTTTTACAGGTTTTCACTGTGATTAGTTAATTCACAGGCTTGATGTTCACTAGTAGACTAGACATAGACGTTAACTAAATCTTCACAATAGCTTTTGGATTATTCTTGATAATACCGATATTTTGCACTGAGACATATCTGTTAACTGTAGAACACCAAGATACTTTAAAATAAGCATATGTCGGATATTAGGCATTTAGGCAGAGTTAAAGCCATTGGCCTACACTTTTTCTGGTCTATCACGCCATGTTTCTGCCGTTAAAGCTTCAGACACACCGGCACTGGTATTTTCGGAGGCCCTGTGTTCTCAAAGCTTTGCTGGCTTATTAGACAACAGCGAATTCAACATCGCTAAAAATAGATGAGTGAAGTTTTGACTTTGGAGCGTGTTCATTTTTGCAGTCAGAAATAGGATGCAGAAATGGCCCTTCCCAGGCGTCTGCCCCGGACGTCAGACTACGGGCGTAGGCTCACTCTGGTTTGTCCCCAAACAGTAGGAAATCTAAGATGGAATGATCTTCATTGGAAGATCCTTTAGATAATTCTTTTTAATTATTTATGCTGAAAATATTCCAAATGCAAAAAGAAGGTAAAACTCCTTAGATTATGCGGATTCAAAGAGACTTTGGGGACATCCATTAATATTTGCATGCTGGATAGTTTGGTGTGCTGCTTCAATTATCTGGAGCTTGATCACTGTGTGTAATCATAATTTGTTCATAAAACTACCCAGGCCTGTCAGCACACTGCCTGAAATTAAGCTGCTTCTGCTTGTGCAGAGCTTATGAAAAATTGAATGGCAGTTCATTTTCACAAAACATGACAAACATAAAAGAAATTATGAATTAATTTTAAACCCTGCTTAGCAGAGTCTTATCAATTTGATGGAGCCCTTTGTCTTACAGAAGTCTGGCATCAGAGCTGATATGCTTAATTAGTATCAAGCATCTCAAAATGTCTGTGAGTGACAGGTGAGATCATTCGGTGTCCTCCCCCAACCTCCCCATGCATTGCAGTTTGAAATATAACAGTTTTAGTTAGGGAAGCTGACTAACATAACTTTCACACCTTTACATCAAATTAAACACATGAAAATGGGATTGCTGTTGCAGATGGAGCAAAGACTGGCACAACCCATGAAATCAAAGATAAATAAAATCACATTTGCAGTTGTGGAATCTCTTTAGGTCTGAGATTGCAGCGTTCTGGTCTGGGAATATACCTCTGATTTGAATGTGAACATAATATGTTTTCATTTAGCACTTGGAAAAATTAACCCAGCTGGCACAAGCAATCAAGAGTGTCAAATAGGTTACTAGACACATCCAGTAAGTGTTTTGGAGGGTGTACAAATTAAAGAATGTTTCTTTTATTCAAAAATTCTGCCTGGGTGCAAAGGGTGCCTGGTATAAGTAGAATCTGACAGCAGAAGGTACCTTATACTGTTAATCTCCAAATAATTTTTGTCAATAAGTATACGGAGGTAGGGGTGTCGCTAGCGTGAAAATAAGGAGTCAAGTCTCAAGCTTTTGTTAAAAGGTATTGACAGATATTGTCTGTCTCGTAGCGAAAGTGGGGGGAAAAGTAGAATAGTAATACTTAAGGGTGTTAGAGACAATAGTCTAGATTCTCCTTTTCTCTCATTAAGTGAAGCCTTGTAATTAATTGCACTGATTTCCTCAAGGTAATTACTGAACTGTGATGATATAACAGGAGCATGACTTGATCTATAGAATTATAGAATAAGTTTCAAATTTTTAAATGTGTCTAGTCCATGCACATTTTTAGCAACATCTAGAGAAAAAGGGAGGGATTCAGAAAATATTGGATCAAGTTTTGCTCATGGAAGAGCTATTAAAGATGTTTAGTTGAATTTGATTGTAAAATCTGTAGATCCAAGTTTAGCTTAAATCTAACCATGTGGCAATCAAACTACTCTGGAGTTTTGGAGGCAGATTCTTGCCTGGTGTATTGCTCAAATAATCACAGCGATGCTGAACTTTTGGTCTTCACTATATTATGAATCTTTCAATAAAGACAGTCCAACTCTTTGTTGATATTTTCTGGACTTTCAGTAGGGTTCAGCGATGCCTCATGTTGTTTGCTCCTACTGGCAGGGTTCCCACTGGAGTTACTGGGATAATTTGCTGAGGAAGGAGGACAAGTTTAGGCCTATTTCATGTATTTCTTTTTTATGGGCAAAGAGAAGGAGAAAGAAAGAAATTGCCCTCAAGTACCTGAAAGGAGAAATAAGGTACTTTTTTTTTTCTCCTCAGCTCTACAAGACTGATTATTTTTTTTTCTGCTACCCTGAGCTTTTCATAAACCTTTCTGTGAATTTCATAGTGTACTACTTCTGTGTGCACTTTGGAATTCCAGTCACACCTGCTGTGGTCTTTACCTTCTTGCCAGGGCAATAATGTACCTCAGATAAGCGACTTCTCTGCATTCCAGGTTGATCCTTTCTCTTCCTTGTCGGCACTCTGTGTCTGTTTTGTCCATTCTGGGGTGTATCGAGGTTTCTTTCTGCTCTTAATGTGAAAATACTGTAAACTGGAGAAGCACAACCTATTTCAAGCAGCGCAGATTCTCTCAGCAGAAGAACATTTTTATGCTGGTATCTGTGCTCTCCCTGGAGGAACCTCGGCTTAACTTTAAACTCAGTTGTCACTGCTAGTCTTCATTTCTCATCATTTCTAGAACTGCTGTAGTGTAAAAGTCATTTCTGAAATATCATTACAGATTAAGACAAAGCTTTTTCTTTTTGTATTATATAGCTTAGAGAGCTTTGGTATGTCTAAGAAACATGTTAGCGTCAGGGGAAAAATGTGTTTTACTTACCTTACATCTCAAATTTAATAGCTTCTAAAAGTATTTACTCATTATGTAGCTACCACATAAAAAGCCTATCAAATAAGTATCATTGGTAATGAGCATACTGCCTTTTTTTTTTTAATGAAATGACAAGAAATGCAGCTAATGAGGCACAACTAGACAAATCGTTAGAAAGTGCAAGTTCAGTCCAAGGGCTCAGTGTTAAAAACTGAGTCTGCGTCTCCTTCCTCGTCTCAGGCCTTTGATTTCCAATGTCAGTGGAGGGATGGGTCCTGCATGTGTTCTTGTGCTCTGAATCTTTGAAAATTTGCTACTCTGCATTTTCAGGGGTTTTTTTTTGTTTGTTTGCCTTTATACATTAAAAACTGCTAGGATTGTATGATAGCACAAACATTTTATTTCTCTCAGGCATACAGAATAAAGAAGTTGAAGTTTTCACAGTTTTGTTTTGTGAAACATTTGTTATGTTCTCAAGGGCATTATGGAAGCTTCTTACCTGCTTACACAAGCTCACCCATCTGAACTCAGTGGGGATGATTCCTTTTTTGGCAGGAAAAGATTGGCTTTGACTACATTCGCAGATTTCCTCGACTCTCTAGAAATGCTCTGCTAAAAGTGATTTGGTTTTCCTGCATCTCTGTAGTAAATGACATGCTTCAGAGGAGCAGTGGGCACTCTAAATGGTCAGTCTGATGTTTATTATGATTTTGTATGATCTTGAGTGGCGTGCGATTAAAGGGATGATTTTGAAGTTTCACATTGCAGCTTTGTTAATGTACTTGGCAATTTTCAAGTGGTGGTAGCGTAGGAGTTGTGGAGTGGGTCTTTATACCCCTTATACAGTAAACCTCTAATGAATAGTCCTTTTCTGTCTACCTGGTGCTATATGCGGTTCAACCTTTTGAGGGAAAATAGAGAACTTGATGCAAGCTTAATGTCCAGCTATAAAAACTGGGGTCTTCCGTGCTACCTTGAGTTCCATTTCTACCTTTTAGCACTCTTGGATGTTAACTAGAAGATGTGATAAATTATATGTTCCCTCAGATTACGTACTTTGATTTGAGTCCTCCACCTATTCACCTAAGTGTGCTGAAGTTATGCTCCCAGAAATGTCTGCCAGTCTTGGCCTCATTGGGAACATTTTCTTCCAATCTCTAAACAGTCAATTTGTCCTGAAAATGGAGCTTCTGTACTAAACAACAGGGAGCAGAAGAAGGCAGGACAATTGCGCAGAGCAAGAGACTTGAAGCACCTGGCAAATATTTGGCTATGCAGCTCTTCCCACAGGAATGTAATCAGCTCCCCTCGCCCACCATCTGGAAGACAGAGCATTTTTGCCAACAGAGGAACTTGCTCTGCAGTCCCCATCCTGCCTGCCTTCTGTTCTTTCCTCCACAAAGAGCGTTTTCTCCCTTTCTGTCTTCACAGACTGATCCAGAATCCCACGTGAGAAAGTAAATGGAGGTGGGAGTATTGTGGGATGGATATTCCTCAATTTGTGTCCAAAAAAACATGGAAAGAAATTACATTCTGCTCAAGCTTTTTCCAGCTTTGAGAGCATTAAATGTGCTGACCTGTGGAAAATAATGGCCCGTGTTGGCTTTGAAATGAAGCTGTGCTTTTTGTTATTCCAAATCACATTTGAACAGCTTCCAAATGATTTGGTAGAATTTCTTGTATACAGCTGAAACAGAATGTGGTACAATAGCTTGGGGTTTACTTTGTTTTGTTTTCCCGTAACCCCTTACCCAGAATTTCTCCGCAATGGAAACTGTGGTTCCGTTTGAAGCCGTGCATGCTCGTCAAAGACGTGAGTCTTCTGTCCAACGCAGGCACTAGTGAGCTGCATTCACACATCTTTGTCTACTGATCTGTTGTTGCCAGTGATCAGAAATGTGCCTTGATTCTTAGTTCAAAGAGTTGATTAGAGGCATTAGTCCTGCAGCATTGCTTTTGAGACTTCCTTGTTGCACATAGTAGGTGTTTTACTTTTTTTTATTTTTTAATGTCATTAAAGATGTGAAAGTAAATGACCATTTCTAGTTGTTTATGATGGAGTATTTTAAACGTGCTTAAACATTTTACCTTCTGTCTTTTAGGTTAGGTGGGCTTTTTATGTAACTAGCAGATCCTCATCATTGTTTTCTAACAGTAGTCATGCAAGGGTGTCACAAGGACGTTTAAATGCACACCCCCAGGTTAAGCGTGATGTAGGTGCGGTGTTACAGGATCTGTTCCTGACTGCAAGAGAACTCCTCTCTTCTGCTTACGCAACTAGAAACTGGAAAAGACCATAAAGATGTTAAACATTCTCATGGTGTAGCCTGTAGCCTCTCTGAAACGGGTTACGTTTTGCCACCCAAGCTGGTTAAGTCAATGGCAGGGGCAGGATGGAGAGCGTGAAAGTTTGTAGTCGTGATGCTGTGAATGGTAATGTCAGAGTTAATGTTACAGCAACCCCCTTAGAAATGAAGTCAAGAGCAAGCCCCCCCGCTACTCTGATGGCCAGTTAAACAAGGTATGAAAGATGTGATAGATTGTAGCAAACTAAAGAAAAAAATGCAGTTATCTAATGGCATTTAATGAAAATGTTTCCCATAGTAATACTGCATGCATCTTTCATGATCATGAAAACTGTTTGCTTTGCTTGTTCTTCGTTTTGAACACCAGTTCTCACGAACAGAATTTTCATATATTGGACTGAGTATATGTGATAATCAACAACTGCTCAGATTTGCAAAGTTGATGTTAAAATATTAATATTGCAAAGTCAAACGGTCTTTTCTTTTAAAAAAGCATTTACTCCAGAGCAAAGCTTGATTGAAGCAATGTGATTTGAATTTGTCCTTTTACCCATAAATAATGGATTTTAAAAATGGAAGGACAACTTCGTGAATTGTTAAGAGCAAGAAATATTCAGAGATTCAAACTGCAAATAAAGTATTATTTAAAACAGTTGATCAGATGTTGGTTCTGGGATTTTTTTTTTTATTTCTAGTCTTCATTCTAATATTGCTCTTGATGTGCTACTTAGTTCTTATGGAAGTTCATTTTCAGAGTAGTAATGAAGAACTGATTCATTGGTGTTTGAGCATCTACCAAATAAATGCCGGGCAAGTCACTCACTATCTTCTTTCTTGTAATGTTTCCACTTCATGGGGAGGATAGAGGTGGACCTCTGAGAGGGGACTGGAAATCAGATAAAAGAATAAGACCAACAGATGCCCAAATTGTCAAGGCTGAACTGGCCTAAACTTGAAAGTGTAATACTGAGATCCCAAAGTCCGCACAATCTGCCAGAGATGTGGCTGGTTTAGGTGGCCATTTGTCTTGCAGGAAAAGAAAATAGAGGGGAACTGAAGGCAGTTTTAGTTAACTTATTTTTCTGTAGTTTGAGACAGTTCAAGTAAGTATCCAAGTCACAATGTCCTGAAGTCCTTTCTCATGAGTTCTGAACATAGTTTTTATAAATCAAGTCTTCCTGTGCATGTTATTTTGGTGTGGTGTGCTATTTTTAACCTCCCTTGCTGCAATAATGTCTAAGTGATGGAACTGAGACGTGTGTGAGCACTCTGTGGGATGCAAGGCATAAGCGCCTCAGCCCTTCACTGCTGCTGAGGCCAGTTTTACAATCGCCATCCTAAAAACCAAATAGACAACATTCTTTTGAACTTGCTTCCCTCCTATGAGTTGCTCAACACCTCGTTTAAACTACGTATCGTGTCTCCTGGTTCATCTCTCCTTACAAAACGGGAAAGGAAAATGATGCAGAATCAGTAAGAGCCCAGCGGGCTGCTGAGCTGCAGAAGGGGCACTGCTCACATGGGGTCCCCCAGTCATGCCTGCCCTCCTGCTGCAAAACATCACACTCTGGTGAATTGTGTGGATCTAATGACGTTCTTGAGAACTGGATTCAGACAATCACAGATAGAAAATGAAGAAGAAATGATGTTTAAACTAATTTTTTTTCTTTTATTTTAAAAACAACTGTGTCAAAAAAATTTGCTAGTGAAGTGATACTGGTGAAGCAATCTTTGCCTGATGCAAAGCCTTTACAGTGCTTACCTTTATTTAAAAAAAAAGCTTTTGAGAAACTGTCCTTTCAAAAGGACTTGTTAGATATGTATCTTAATTACATGATAAAAATGTTAGATGCAGAAATAAAAGCTTTCACTAAGTCATAATCCTAAGTAACTAGTGGACCGTGGATAGATTACTTGGAGTTAAACTTCTACCTTCCTTCTTAGTTTTGAAAAACTTTGACTGGTATATTTCAGAATTTACATGTTTGTCCTCATTGAAATAACTGTCAGAACATGTTTTTTTAAGGAAGTTTCTGATGCAGAAATATGAAGCACAACAGCAAGAGTGGGGGAAGGAACAGAAATTCCAGAGTGGATTCAAAAGCCTGCATGGTAGATTTAGAATTAGCAGAGGCAATAGCATTAATAATGTTTTGCATTACTGCATCAATTACCTGGTTCACTGTGCCACTGAAGAAAGGGATCTAATAAATTCCATCTCTTGCTGTTGAAGGATATTAGCCATCCGTTTACTGGGAGGTTTTAATTTGCAGAGATGTGAAATGATGTTTGACCCAAGTGCTCGTTGAATGCAAAGCAATGACAAATATGTGTATCTAGCTGCAATTTTAAAGAATCTTTTCAGAAAAAAAAAAACAACAACAAAAACCCCACAAAACTTCAATGAAATAATTTCTTGTCTATGGTTTGATTTATGTGATGTAAGAAATCTACGCGCATATTCTAAAATTTACAGAACAATTAAGATTTTCTTTTTTTTCTCTGCCTCTTGGATTCAAGTTGAGAGAGGAAATAAAGTGTGCACTTTAAAATATTAATGTAGTAGCTCCTACATGTCCTTTTAAAAATGAAGTGAAATTGGTAAACAGATGTGGAGGCTTTCAAAGAAGACTGAAGTTTAATTATTTCAATTTATTGTAACCTGTTGTTATTACAATCATCTATGAGATAAGGGACAAATTTTTATCAAAAGATATTAACTCACTGAAATTCTGCTGGAATTTGCAGCTCCATGTTAAGAGCAAAATGTGTGTTGAAGAACGGTGCACAGTGAGCCTGTTTGGTACTTTACCATTTATTGGTGTTTCTGGGTGCTGCTGGAATGAAAATATTATAAAAACCTGATCTGACCCTATAGCCTGAGACATCCAATATAATATATGCAAGGATGATACTTTTTTTTTTGTCTTTTTGCTTGAGTAAAGTTTTAATTATAAATCAGAAAATATCAATATTGCTGAAATCACTTTCTATCTGCCAGTCGGTCCCAAGAACGATCACCAAGGAACTTGATTAAAAGAGTCAGAACTGTGCTAACGGCAGTTAGCTCCAGTGTGGTAGAGCCTTTATTAAAATTCCAATTAAAAATCACCAAGAGGAAGGCTGCTGTTTGTGCTACTTGTCCTGGAAGCCACATACATCTGTGTCCAGTTGACAGGTTTTTTTGCTTGTTAATTATATTTATGGTTTGTCGCACTAGTGTCTAGAAAGGTATAGAAGCAGGGTTAGGGCTTGGGGGCACCTGGATAAGTTGTTGGCTTCTGTAACGGTGTTTGGACTATGTACATACAAGGGTGGGTTAAGGTATTTAACAGGAGTTTGTGTCCTTTCATATGTGGAAGGATTAAAATAGCAATAAACTGTGTATCGCAGTGGCCACTTACATATATTTGAATTGTTTGTAAAGGCTATTCTCGGTTTGAGTGACCCTATAAACATTAATGAAGCCAGGCTGTATTTTATTGAGATTCTTGCAAAGTTAATATTTGAAGAAGTTGTGTGTGAAGTATTGTAATGGAGAAGCAATGTGACTGTAATTTGCAAAAGGTGTAAATATTGTATAAGGTTTGTAGCCAGTGGAAGCCATTAACAACCGTGTGTCCATGGATGGCTGGAGATAAGTGTGTGAGAGGCTAGTTGGGGGAAAAGCTCTGATCCTAAGAAGTACTAGCAAGCATTTGTTTCTAATCTAGTGTCCTCGAAACCAAAGGGGTTAGGAGTATGACTGTAACCTTTTAGGATTTGCTCATCAGACTATTTATATGATATTAATAATAAGGAATATTAAACTTGTAACTCATGGTTTATATTTAATGAGGATACAACAAATGGGAATTCAGCTTGTTTTCTAGCATTGCTCAGGAAGATGCATCTAGCTTAAGCTCAGGAATACAATAGCTTCTTCCCCGTTTCTTTTCACACAAACCCACTTGTCTACAGTAGTCCTGAATGGCCCCATATTTGCTGATCCCAAGACTGGATGAGATGATTGCTAATAAAACTAATTTTCTAAAAGGAACCACTGATATTTTGGCAATACCTACCTCCCAATATCCAGCATGGGTTGGGTATCACTGAGTCACCTCATAAGGAGTGTAAGCCCAGGCAGCATCTTCAGGTGAACTTACACAAGCTTCTGCACAGGTCACGGGGCTCTGGACCTCTGACTCTGCCACTTCTCGGTGATGCCCATAATATGTGCTGTGACCAAAGATAGGAAGCTGCGCTCTCTGGACAGTTGCGCTGGCTGGGCGTGCTGCCATGCACGCGCTCGTCCTGCGCACGTCACCTCCTCGAGGACATAACCGCTCCACTTCCACCAGCCGAGGGGAGCCTGCAGCTGAGGAAGGGCGCTGCACGGACACTGCTGGTGTTATTTCTAATCTTTGCTGTAACTAAGTGCACAAATCCCTTGATGGCTTTAATGAAGTTTACAGCGGTTACTTAAGACTATACACAGTGCTTGCTGTAGGTGGCAACGGTAAGATTTGCTGAATTCACAGGTTTATGAAGTGTAGCGCTAAAACAGCTTAAGGCTTCGTCAGTTCTAGTTCTGCCATTAAGCATTGCCACAATCTGCAAAATGAATATGGATGACATCTGAGAGGGTTATGCTAATTAGTTTAGTTGAAGTCATTCCATGGCTCACATTGCGTAAATTAATATTTTTAACTCTTATGTTAATGGGAGGAACAATTGAAAGCATCTCTAAAATCAGAGCATCATAAAAAGATATTGCTAGTCTGGAAATGTGCCTTTATATGATGATGATGATAAACAGTGTATGACATACACTAAATATCTTTTTATTGAAAGTTATTCTAAATATCTGTTTATTGAAAGTAAGTCTAATATAACTTTCAGGTTTTCTGTAAAGTAAAAGGTAGTAATTCATAAATATAGTACAAGAATTTCAATGCTATGAATTTAGAATTTTTCAAAATCATATTTTATCTTTTTAGCTTTGAAATTAGGTCTTTTAGAATAATAGGTGCAGAGTCAATTAATTATTTCAAGGGTTTCTTTTTCTGTTTCAGTATAGGTGATCTGCTCAGTTGAGCTAGTCTCTATCTGTATCATTAAAACTACCATGCATATCTTTGCTCTTGAGATATTTATATACTCTGCTTTTTCCGAAATATCGTATGGAAGCCCCAGGTTAACTTTGTTTTCTCCATAGAGAAGGTATTCTTCCTTCTGTTTAATACTATGCTCATGTATATTTTTTAGAGGTATTTTGGACTTCCCAGCCATCTCTTATATAGTATCTGGGGGAAAAAACCAGCAGCTCCTCCCTTCCCCTCCCAAAGCCCCTTATTCACAGAAATTGCTAACAATGTCATTAAAGAATGGAAAAAAAAAATATCATTCTATGTATAACTTAAAATTTTGGAGCCACACTGTGCAACAACTATGGGTTATGAAATTAGCGAGAAGTTATGATGCTGAAAAGAATGTAGGAATGAAAAATAGAATTAGGTTAAATTGAAGATTCTAGTTATTTGGGCTCACGGCCTATGATTTCACTCATCATAACTCCAAGAGACCTAAACATGCATCAAGAACACAGTTATAAAGAGCTGAAAGTCTAAGACAGCAAGAGTGCCAGGATATATTTGAATATCATTGAAGATTTGATTGTAGCGTATTTAGACATACCTCTGCATTATTTATGAGTGATGGCAGTAATGATGGAACAACTGAAGTTTCATGTAAGACTGTAGAAAAACACTGTGAAACTTAAGATGAATTAGTTGGCCAATTTGTGCTACATCATGATCACTGAATTGTTACCTAAAGGAGTTCTAGTAAAGCTGGTTCAGGTATGTCAGCCTCAACCCACATACCCTTGTAGATTCACAGAAAGAAGGGATTTCAAGTGGAATCTGAAATCCGGGTCAAACAAAATTTCATTTGTGTATGAGATTATCCAAAGATAACCGTAAAAGTGATTGAGGATACAACTATGAGGAGGTGTACAGAGAAGCCTCTGCAGAGCCACCAAAAGAGAGGGATCAGACTGGCAGGAGGAGAACCGTGGCAGAACAGATTAAAAGAAGCAAAAGGCTTTTTGAAGTCATTATTATATTTTAGAAGTTCATTGTTGATTAAGCACTGTAGCAGCTACTGTAAAAACACATATGTATGCCATAACACTACTGACTGAGGGTTTAGCTAGTAAATCTGTGTAATCCTCTGAGGACTTCTGTACTACGTTGCCGGTTGCTGAGCCTCTTACACACTCATACATGTCTTGTAGATAAAGATATATAAGAACTGGTGGATTCAGAGAGAACTCTTGACTAGAATTTCAACCTTTGGCAAGTTGTCCCGCCCAGGGCTGTACTGTAGCTTTAAACATCGAACACTTGGAATTAATTATTTTACAGGCATAGTTTAAAGAATTTATTGGATTGAACCTTTCAGAAGCAGCCTAATGCAAGAAGGCTTTAGCTATCTAAAACAATGGGATAGCCCCAGGTGAACTTGGATTTTATTTTTTTATCTCAGGTTTTTGACATGTTTCACCTGGGCTTAAGCTATTGTTTTAAGGGCAGTGACTGTCCGTATATGTCTTTCAGGTGCTAATGTTTGTGAGGATGAATGTCTGTGAGGTCAACAGACATAACCTGTGTAGTCTGACACAGAAGTGTTTATCTCTGTAAAAGGCAACCTGGTAGGATTTTCCCCTTTTTTCCTTTTGATTTGTTAAATGCCTTGCTTGTGTTGAGTTTCTAATTAAGCTTGTTTTTATATTGGCATGTTTATTTCACAGGGAGATTATTTCCAGTAATGCATCTCAGATAAACAGGCGACAGCAAACCACAGACAAATCCATCACTAATTCTGGCATTATCAATCACTTTTTAAGATAATGCACAAAATCTCCAAAGACAAACGTTTGACTCTGTTCAACGTGTTACTGTATGTCAACTGTTGATAGAGAGGTTTTTTAATGATTTTGGATGTGTCATGCTCCACTTAGAATTCTCTAGCTTTTCCATTGATAACTACCGAGGCATAACTGTCATTTGCATGAATGGAAGCTGTAATTATAAATGTACTCATGGCCTGTGTTGAAGTCAGGAATGTAGAGAGATATGTTTGCTAATGTAGAAATATAAATAACAGTTATAAATGTTCACTTTTTAGCATGAAAATTATTTTTCAGACCATTTGAGATGCATTTTGTTTTTTAAATAATAGTATTAAGAGACTGAATTTTTAATATTTACTATGTTGCAATTAAATTGTTGATCATATAAATAATTTTGGCGATAGCAGTGAATCCATTTGTCAAACATGAGAAACAAGTGTGAGAATTGACTTGGCAAATTTAAGATTTAAAGAAAAATGAAGACCAGCACTGTTGGAGAGGAGCCTGCACCTCTCTAGGGCTGTATACTCAATCACTTTTTTTATTATTACCTTTGGATAAACTAACAGAGTTTAGGAAAGATACTGTTGTCCTCAAAACATGAAGTGACTTTTGAGCTAATCAAAAGTTGAAGTTTGCTTTCCACTGGAAATTAAAATAACTCCAAAAAATATTCCTTGCTTCATTGTGAAATGAAACTTTCTAAACTTTACCCACCTAATTTAGGTAATTGTGACATTAAATTGATCCTAAAAGCCAGTGACCGTTGCTTTGTGATCTTCTTAGCACTTCGGTCTCCTACTTATGGGACTGGACGCAGTGAAAGCCCTGGCTGAGGTAGAAATGGAGTACTGCATCCAGCTCTGGAGCCCAGAGCACAAGAAAGACAGGTCCAGAGGAGGACCGCAAAGGTGATCAGAGGGCTGGAGCACCTCTGCTATGAGGACAGGCTGTGAGAGTTGGGGTTGTTCAGCCTGGAGAAGAGAAGGCTCCAGGGAGACCTTACAGCAGCCTTCCAATACCTAAAAGGGGCCTGCAGGAAAGAGAGGGACAAACTTTTTAGCAGGGCCTGTTGTGATGGGACAAGGGGTAATGGCTTTAAACTAAAAGAGGGAAGACTTAGACTAGATATAGGGAAGGCATTTTTTATGCTGAGGGTGGTGAAACACTGGCCCAGGTTGCCCAGAGAGGTGGTAGATGCCCCATCCCTAGACATGTTCCAGGTCAGGTTAGACGGGGCATCAAAAGAAGCATCTGAGCAACCTGGTCTAGTTGAAGATGTCCCTGCTCGTTGCAGGGGGGTTGGACTAGATGACCTTTAAAGGTCCCTTCCAATCCAAACAATTCAATGAAATTAGGGTATGTTCCAGATAGAGATGCTCTGAGTGTAAAAAATATAATAATGTGCAATAATGAAAGCATCAAGAACATCTTAAGTTGGCAAGAAGGCACTCAATTTCCACACAGTTTGTATTCACTTGGATAGGAAATACTTACATCTTTTTCAGCCACCAAAATACAGAGGCAGTTGGATGATGGTGGGAGATGGTGAGATGCTCTGAGACGTCTTAATTTGCAACCTGCCTAAATGAAGAGCTGTACCATGATGCTTTCCCAAATGAAGGTATGGAAGTGTATTGGCCACTTATTTTGCTGGCATTGTTCAAGGGACTTACTAGACTGGAGCAGCCCTTTAGCTAGCCCAGAGGCTTCTGAAATACCCTGAGGCCATATAGATTTGACAAGTGCATCTCTCTGTTAGTTAGTGGAGAAGTAGGAGTGGCTGGTTCCAGTCATGATCCAGAAAGATACTATAAACTAAGATATTTCCCAAAAATTTTTGCAATCCAAGTCATATGTCTTCCCTCTCAAACACCTCATTAATGTCCTTCCACTGAAGAATACAGGGAACGTCCATATAATTTCTAATCAATACTCCAAGGTGAGGCCATTGACCAGTGAAAAATAGACTTCTTGAGTTAAATTTGATGAAATGAACAAAATAGTGATGCTATTTGAATATTCATTTTTATTTTTAGTATTGATTCATATTATCCTGTTTTATATCAACAATGCTTTGCACGTACTGTGAGTTTGTCATCTGTGTGGTCCTAGTAGATGCATTTAGCAGGCTTCTTTTCAAAATGTACCTGCTTTGATTTCTGTGATGTTCATGCTGTAGATTAACTGTAATGAAATCGGTTAAGTGAGTAACATGTAGGATCTATTTTATAGATCCAGTACACCAGATGGTGTACTTTGTGTTCTCTATACTAACGTTGGCACTGTGGGTAAGTTATTGTAATAAAAGCCAATAACTAAAAAAGCTTTTTCTTGCCTCAACTACATACTGTAAACAAAGGTCATGTAAAAATTTATTGTTTAACTATGCTTCATATTGTCAGCATTGGACTTAGTAATCTTCAGGTTTTATAATGCTGCTAAAACTTATTTTAACAAAAATTATGTATAGGCATTCTTTAAAGTAAGTTAAAAATAAACAGGCAGTTTACTATCCTATGACAACTACAACTTAGTTTCCACTCCTGTGTTCAATACAGGCTTCCCTATTTTTTTTAAATGACAGTCAATGTTGTTTAAAATTGCTTCAAATACGGAGTACAGAACTTGGTCATATTTTTGCTGGGATTGTCTTACACAACCAAAATTACAGTAGTAATTTAGCGTGTGTTTATTAACTATAAATTTATCTTTGGTGCCTAGACTCTTTGGATTAAATATGCTATTCATAAACAAAAGAGATTCAGGGTCATTTTAATTAGGGGCAGGGAACTGAATTACTGAACTACAAAGTACTGCCTGAATCCTATTTGCAGTTCCTTGCAAACTTTTCCCAAGAAGTTGTTGCTAAGAAACACCATCAAGTGTGCAGCTGCTCCAGAGCAGCTTCTCCTTTACCCTTTCTGACGCGTTCAAAACTTAAAAAAAAATACTGTTTTTTACCAATATTTTTAACAGGTATCGATGCGCTTGCAGTTTTTTTAAAGAATGGACAGAGAATTACTGGATGCTGTACAAATGAATAAACTACAGGTCATTGGAAACACAGGGGTGGTATTGTCACTTACGTTTAAAAAGCAGTTTTGGTGACTCAGACTGTTGGAACAATTCCTCCGAACTAAAAAATTACTTTTCCAGTTTCCCAAATCCATTCTAATTGGTTTGATGCATGCGCTGGCAGAATAATTGATTGACACTAAGATCACTAAGCGAAGAGTGAGCTAACAGAATCAGATTAATGAAAACATATGGTAATTACAACTGTGAAAAAACAACTTAGAATTCATAATGTTGCCTTGGGCCAAATAATCAGATGTGTTATCAATGAACAATTAGAGTTAATAAAAGTCATCTTGTATGTATAGGATTACCATGCATAGTTACAGATGTGTTTTAAATGAAAGATTTATTGGAAGTTTCCTGCCTAGAATATGCGTGACATGTAAACACATTGTTTATGATAACAAATCAAATCAAATCAATTCCTGCAGAACTCTTCATGGCAGAATATCAAAGTTTATGTATGCTTTTCATCTATATACTATAAAAGATTAATTTCATGCCCTTTATTGCATTATATTAATCGGTTTCCCTAATATGTGTGTTATTAATGAATATTCCTGTAACGGCTGTCAAAATACTGGTATATTAATAGTGGAAGTAAAATATTAACTTTATGTCTATAAAGACTTCTGCATTTTGCAAGAGCAGAAAAAAAATCATATGTGACAAAATAGAAGTAGGAAATACCTCCCAAATAAAACTTAAAAATCAGTTCCTGAGGGCGGGTAGTTCTGAAGAGCCAATGTTTTAGGAACTGTATGTCTTTCTCTCTCCAATATCTGCATTCCTCCGACATAGAGTAGGGGTCCAAAAGCCGTTCAGAAGTATAGCAGAAGATATACAGAAGTATATCTCAGGCAGCTTTGGCGTGGAATGGTGACAGAGAAAATCTAGGGAGCAAGGAGGAAAGAACGATGACTACGTGGTTGCCATTTTAATAACAGAAAAATTGCTGTTAGTTATTCTCCAGATTTATTTAGAAAAAAGAAAAGTAGTAGTTTATTCATTTTCTTCTGAAGTTTCTGTGATTGCAAAACAAAATTAAAGAACTTATTTTGTGTATCATTGTGCAAATACCTAGTATTGAGTGTTTGTGCAAGGGTTACCCATAAGAATTTTTGGGATTGGGGTCTTGTTTATATTTAGCAATAATTTGCACACATATATAGACTCAAAAGTTCAACAAAATACTGTAACTCCACCTCCTGTGAGAAATTATCTCTTACTGAAGTTAAGGATAAAGGATTTAATGTCATTAGTGTAATGCCTCTGGGACTGGAACTGGACTCCTGAAGCTTTTAGAAAGAGATGCGAATTATCCCTACCTTCAGCATCATTTAGATGCCCGTGATCTTAAGGAATATGATCCTCTAATTTCCAAATCTACCTTAGCCTTTAATTATATGCAAAATTATGTGACACGTTGGATCCAGCATTCACTTCAGCAAAGTTGATAGATCTCAGTTGCTTGGTATTTCTTCTCCTTGAGTGTTAGACTCTTTACCAGCACCATGTTCTAAAGCCTGAACCTTCCTGCACCAGCATCTGGATATACTCTGGTGTTACAATGTAGTAGTCACTGTCTCATCACAGGAGCTATCCTGTAGCAGTTCGTGAGGTTTTATTTGTCCTGGAATGATCAAATAGAAAGATGCAGAAGTCAAGGATTTCCCAACAGGATCGTTGGTACAGTTCCTTTATGAAATCTCCCTAATGCTCAAATGCAAGTGAGCAGTCAAGGGAAAAACTGGGAAGAGAAGAACAAGCTTAAAGAGAATTTAAGAAATCATGTGAAACTTGTGCTCTGCTTGTAACTTATCACAGGCACAGTTTTGCTTTCATGTAAGCGTATGCACGAACTCTGGTCGTGAATCTCATCATTTAGAAGAGTCAGTCACATTCTAGTACAGGGATCAACAAAATGAAAATAATAATAGATTTTACTTGACAACTATGCAGTTTAGAGCTGGAAATTGCCTCGCACAAAATGTATAGCTTCTTTTCATTTTTAAGTGAAAGATCTCAGTAAGGTGAAATCCCAAGTCCTTCAATTTTCATTCTTCCATCTTATCTTCCTGCTGTAAATTTCATTCTTCTTCTGTTCTCAGAACTAGCATTGATACGTGTCTGGAAAAAATATGCCTTCAGGCATTTGACAACCCTTTTTTGTTTCCACATGTTGAACTTTCCCACAAAACAAAAGGAAAAATTCCGCTTCTATAGACATTTAAATTCTACTCTTAATGAAAATTTTTGTGGCTTTCAAGATCCTGTGATACCAGTGGTGATAATGCAGTTGTTTACTCCATTGGCTACTTGATTAATCCTCACTTATAATCATAGTTACAGCAATATTCATCTCCTCAAAATAATGTCATTATGCTTTAAACCAGGAATTAGTAAACAACTCACAGCTGTTGTGCAAAATGTTTATATAGTAATGCATATTCATGAATATTTCATACAATAACACTTATTAATTTGGGTTTTGCAGAGAAAAAACTAAATGATATTTTATAAATTGATGTTTGGCAAACAATGCAGTTTGTTTTTTCATGGCTGGTGTCAGTGATGTATGAATCTCCCTACGTGTACTTTCTCACTAAATATTGCAAAAAGCTGTTTTGCAGAATCTTTAAATATCACTAAGGCAAACGTTTTTCATGTGTGTGCTAGGTGTGAAGGGGCTAAAGAATCAAGGTCACAGACTGTCGAATAGGACGTCAAGGGGTTCATTCCTTTTCCCAAGCATAGCAAAAATTCTTAGCCTCTTCCCATGCGATCTGTTCTTGGTTTCAAATAGTGGAGTTACCAATAGTTGGAAGCAGTCTGTTCTTATAGCTGTACCATGAAAGAGATTTTCTTTCCTAGTGTGTAACTTTAAAGATGTAACTTGAAGTCAGCCCTGTTCTGAGGAGGTTGGACCAGATGATTTCCAGGAGAACGTACAAACCTAAATCATTCTATGATTCCATGATTTTGTATACCAAAATTTCTACCTCCGCGATTTAAGCCCACTGTTATTTACCTCATGTACGTATGAGATACGGGGAATATTTTATTCCCTTTATCTTTGCAGCCACCTCTTACATATTTAGATGTCACTGCTCTGGGTCATCTTGGTCTGTTACCATTTTAATCATCAATAGCTTCCTGGAATTTGTTGGTTTAGATGGTGTTTTCCAGACTTCTGGTTCAACTAACCCACACCGTTCACAGAGTACTCAAAGTTGGATTGCCTAGGATGTACTGTAGGCCTTACCACTAATTAATAGCATGGAAAGCTTACCTTGTTTTCCATAGAAAATATTATGAATGTAACCCATTATGATGTCTGTCTTGCCTGACACAGCTGAGGGATGGTCAACTTATGATCCATTGTAATTCTGAGATTTTTGAGGGTTTTTTTTTGAAAGAATAGATGCAGAACCAACTGTTCAGTTTCTTGCATTTGTGCAGGTGGTTATTCCTGCTGAAAGTGTAAAAATGTATGACTTGTCCTAAAATTATGTTCTGTTGCTTCCTTCTCTGAGAGCTATACTGTATTTCTTTGTCTTGATTATGAAAATGTAAAGCGTGATTGCGTGAAAAGCATTTCTGAAGGCAAAATACGAAATTCCTACTTCCCTTCTCACCTACAGTATATGATTGCCTTCTGAATTGAAGTAGCCTTGATCATGTCATCTTTCAAGTGCTCATAGGTAGTTTTATAATTCTGATTACTTGAAAATCAATAAGGTGAAGCAGTCTAAAGTTCAATGATCTTTCTGTTCTCCCCTTCCTTGAGAAAGAACAAAGATGAGGTTTACTGAATACTTATCTTCCGCAAGTTCCCAGAGGATGTGGATCCAATGCGGTGCTGGACACTGTCTTTTCTCTTTAGTGGCAGCTGAAAAAAGTTTACAATCCTTGCCATAAATGAATTGTTGATCTGGCATAAAATTATACAGCTGAGAATGCATTTTATTTTATTTTTCCAAGCAAGCTTGACATGAACACGGGCACCTTTAAGATTTCTTCAGTGCTGTATCAGCCTTGAGGGGGAACAGGACCGTTATACTAGTGAATTTAATTTCAGTATAACTAGATTTTGTGGGGTGGTCAATAAGCAGAAGCTGTTACTCAGATCAGTGAGGGCTTCTTCGGTCTTAATTTTTGGTTCTAATTTCATTTAGTGCTACTCCAATGAACTTTTGAAAGGAAGAAAGCTGTTCCTTAAGCTTTTTCTGCTTAATGCTCACTTAACTAGCGGAACTATGAACCCTGCCCTGTAAGAAATCAGATTTGATTTTTTTTCATCACAATAATTTGATAGAACAATTCCACTTTTCATGCTGAGGATGTAGGCTAGGCTTCACTGACATTTATAAAACCCTGCAAAGTTTTTTAGTGGACTTAGAAGAAAAAGAACTTTAGCTAGGCTAGTTAGGCTACATGACAGCCCCAAAAGAGGGAAGCAAGGGGAAAGAGGAGTAATGTGCATAAGTTGGAGCATCATTTAAACTTTTTCAGAAGTTTTTCAGCACCATGAGCTCTCAGGTTAGGTAACCATATGGATTGTGTGTTCTGATACTCTAAACAACATAAGGCAAATCCCTACCCAACTCCCTATACTTATTGATTTGGTTTTGCAGGCTCATACAAATTCATATCTGAATCATGAAGTCCTGTCATGACTTCCTTTATGCTTAACAGCTCCTGATGGCACTTTCTTCTGTGAATTTGTTTAGTTACTTTTTTAATGTAAGTTTTGCTATCTAGAGCAGCCTGTCTGTAAGTTCCCCAATTTATTCATGTGTTGTGTGATTTAAGTGTTGGTCCCTTGTCACTTGTTCCAACTATAAAGAACAGTACTTAAAGATGTCTTATAAGAAAGATGGGGACAAACTTTTTAGCGGGGCCTGTTGCTATAGGACAAGGGGTAATGGCTTTAAACCAAAAGAGGGAAGATTTAAACAAGATACAAGGAAGAGATTCTTTACTCTGAGGGTGGTGAGACACTGGTCCAGGTTGCCCAGAGAGGTGGGAGATGCCCCATCCCTAGAAATATTCCAGGTCAGGTTGGATGGGGCTCTGAGCAACCTGGTGTAGTTGAAGGTGTCCCTGCTTATTGCAGGGTGGTTGGACTAGATGACCTTTAAAGGTCCCTTCAGATCCAAAATATTCTATGATACTATTATTTTATCCATACCATTCAGAGAAGAAAAATGCATTTGGTGTGATATATGTCCAGTTCTTGGTAGTGTCTCCGTATCTTGGAATCAATGAATTATTCTCATTTAACTATTAACCAAAACATTTAAGCATTAGCTGACAATTTTGTTTGTACACGATTTGTTTTGTTTAGTCTCATTAACCATTTCTTTAGTGCTGTGTGCAGCTGTATACACAAGGATTTCAGCCCTAGAAAGGGTGTATGCCCTTGTCAAGTGCTTAAAAAGCTTTTCCTTTTCACTTTACTGAGGAATATGTTATGAATTTGGGATTGGATCAGAAAGTTACAACTCAAGATCCTTCACGCTACTTTCTTTCAATAATTTATACTATTATTCTCCTCTTGCCTTCATTTTCCTATTGAAAATGTTGAAAACACTGAATAAATTTAAGTGATTTGTTTTTCCCCTTAACTTTTAATTAAAATACGTAACAAACCTAAAGTCATAACATTACACTTGTAGTACTGCAAGGCAGTGTTTTAAAAGAAAAAAGTACACTTACCTAAGGTATTTGGTAAACTTTATGGAAAGTCACCAGCAAGACACATAGAGTTTAAAGAGCCTGGGATTACTTACAAATGAAAAATATAAAGTGTTACAGTTAAACTTTTTTCTGCTTTACTTGAACCGCTTGCGAAGTCCCCTTGCAATTCGCTGTTTACATCCGTGAAATACTTGTATGCGGTAATCATGAGTCCATTTAGTAATTATTTAGCCAAGTTATGCATATTATTTCGTATACTCTTTCTTCATAAGTTATTCTCTCCATCTTCATAATTACTACTTTTGCATTTCTCTTTTTGCCTTACAATTTGCTAGGCTCTTCCTTGTATACACATAGCTGGAAATAAGTGCATTCTTTGTGTTGTAATTATGCTGCTGTTCTATAAATAGGGAACAGTACTTTTTTAATTCATCATGTGCTACTGCATCTTTTCAGCAATCATTTGGAAAGGAAAAAATATTCATATGTAGTTACAGCATATTGTTATAGACAGCTTAGGCTTGCAGTATTTCTCTTCCTTCCCAGTAAGAAAAGTGTCTTGACTTATTTTTCCACATTTCTTTTAAAAAAAGTGAGGAAATTACAATGAATAATTATAAAATTTAATAGAACAAGAGGATCTCCGGGCCCCATGGATAAATAGTCCTTTTCTTTTTTTCCTTGGCTCTTGTTAAAATATGTAAATAAGTAGAAGACATCTTGCAGCCGTTTGGTTTAGCTTTTGGTATCACCAAGAAAACCGCAACATTGTTATAGTGTGTGACCTATATACAGTGGAAATGTGACATTTCAGCTACTCTGGGTGGAAAGCTTGAGTTGTGCGACAGCTATACCTTAAAGATCCAATGAATAATTAAAAAAAAATTTTAAAAATTATGGGGAGTTAGCCATTGTGAAATTCAGCCAAATATTTTTTTTAAAAAACCCCAACAATAAAACCCAAACACTATCCTTATAGCCATAGGTAACTTAGAGTAATTACATCCTACATACTTATGCCCCTGGAAAAGGGGAAATATAACCCCCATTTTTAAAAAGGGAAAAAAGGAAGACCCAGGGAACTACAGGCCAGGGCGTCTCACCTCTGTGCCCAGCAATATCACGGAGCAGATCCTCCTGGAGACTCTGCTAAGGCACATGGAAAATAAGGAGGTGACTGGTGACAGCCAACATGGCTTCACTAAGGGCAAATTGTGCCTGGAAAATTTTGTGGCCTTCTACAACAGCGTTACATCATTTGTGGATAGGGGAAGAGCAACTGATATCTACCAGGATTTGTACAAAGCATTTGACACTGTCCTGCATGACATCCTGGTCTCTAAGTTGAAGAGACATGAATTTGACAGGTGGACCACTTGGTGGATAGGGAATCAGCTGCATGGTTGCACTCAAAGGGTTGCAGTCAACCGCTCCATGTCCAAGTGGAGACCAGTAAAGAGTGGCATTCCTCAGGGGTCAGTACTGGAACTGATGCTGTTTAACATCTTTGTCAGCAACATGGACAGTGGGATTGAGTGCACCCTCAGCAAGTTTGCAGATGACACCAAGCTGTGTGGTGTGGCCAATGTGCTGAAGGAAGGGATGCCGTACAGAGGCACTTTGACAGGGTTTAGAAGGGCCTGTGTGAACCTCATGAAGTTCAGCAAGGCCAAGTGCAAGGTCCTGCATGTGTGTTGGGGCAATCCCAAGCACAAATACAGGCTGGGTGGAGAATGGATTGAGACCTGGGTGTGCTGATTGATGAGAATCTCAACATGAGCCAGCAATCTGTGCTCGCAGCCCAGAAAGATACCCACATCCTGGGCTGCATCAAAAGAAGCATTGCCAGCGGGTCAAGGGACATGATGCTGCCCCTCTACTCCACTCTTGTGAGACCCCACTTGGAGTATCACATCCAGCTCTGAGGCCTCCAACATAAGAAGGACATGGACCTGTTGGAGTGAGTCCAGAGGAGGGACACGAAGATGATCAGAGGGCTGGAACACCTCTCCTATGAAGACAGGCTGAGAGAGTTAGGGTTGTTCAGCCTGGAGAAGGCTCTGGGGTGATTTTATAGCAACCTTCCAGTACCTAAAGGGGCCTACAAGAAAGATGGGGAGGGACTCTTTATCAGGGAGTTTAGTGATAGGATGAGGGGCAATGGTTTTAAACTGAAAGAGGGGAGGCTTGGATATTAGGAAGACATTTGCTGTGAGGGTGGTGAGACACTGGAAGAAGTTGCCCAGGGAAGCTGTGGCTGCCCCATCCCTGGAGGTGTTCAAGGCCAGGCTGGATGGGGCTTTGAGTAACCTGGTCTGGTGGGAGGTGTCCCTGCCCATGGCAGGGGGGTTGGAACTAGTTGATCTTCAAGGTCCCTTCCAACCTAAACCATTCTATGATTCTATGGCATGTACTAACTATAGTATCACTGCAAGGAAGTCCAAAATATTAGGGTCATCAGCACTGTGGCTTAGAGAAACCAATCTATCACCTATACACATACTTTGCTTTTAAATATGTTCTTTGACATGCGTCGTATTTTTCTGAGATCAGTTGTAGTATGTTTTGGTCAGTAGATGGTGCAGCGGGTTACAAACTTGTTGGTTTTCCCATGTGACATAGTCTTGACCGTTACTTGAGTCAATAATGTAAAATTTTAGTTTAGACATGTTTAATTTATTTTAGTAAATTCAGATCAAATCCATTAGGCTTTAAGTACGATGAGTTATTTTTAGATCTCATATATAATGCATAAGAGTGGCATTGGACATAAATTAGCAAATACACAGTATCACAAGCAAATTTGGATAATGTGAATGTTTAATTGGGAAAGTGGATGGGTATAACTTGACTGAAATACAGACAATGTTTTTTTTGATTTTTTTCTGGAGAGTGATAACCCTAAAAGAAACTCAGATTAGAAACCATTGCTACTGGTATGAATTGTATCAAATTCTGCATGGAGTTATACCAAAATACATTAAGTTAATTTCCTTCTGTGTGCAGAGCGCTGTTAGTCACGTGTACTAGTCAGACTTTGAAGAAAGGGAAGTTAGCTAACGTGTTGAAGAACACTGTAGTAAAATGCTACTGCTTGATTGAATCTTAAATTACATGAAAAGGCCCTTATGACATACTCAAGTGTGAACTCAAGAACTAACAAGTCAGATTGGTAATTAAGAAACAAACATATCATTTAGGATCTACTGAAGTTTAGTGTCTCTGCCTTGCTAATTAATGCTTTGCCCACCATCAGCCGCATCTATATTGAGCTACCTCTTTTTCTCCTTGAGTGGAAGAAGCACAATACTACTTGTGAGATGCGTGATGTAGTCAGTGGCGTTGGAATTTTCTATATTTGAGCTATCACAGGCTGAGATATGACACCGGGACAGCTTTCAGCTGTAGAGGCTACTTAGGCTACTAGAGGATGTGGGAGCGTTTGTTTTCTTTCTGCGGGGAGGGAGACAGGAGATGGAACAGGACTTGGCAGGGGGCTTTCTTTTTTGTAATAGTCTTGGCTCAGAGGAAGATTTTTCGTTAGACAGATTTGCATGATAGTCCTCTTGGCCAACAGAACTAATTGTTTCTGTGTAACATCTGAAATACCACTTGATACAATCAAACCAAGAATTTATTGCGCTATGTGGGGTATATATATGCTATTGCGCTATATGGTGGACCATAGTCAATATAAAGCACAAAGCTTTGAAAATCACCTGGAAGCATCACGTACTCTGGACTTGCCTTCTTTTGAAATACTGTAGGAATAAGGTGTGTGTCAGTAAACCTGCCTATTGTATGCTGCACATGTTCTTCTTAACTGATATTTTTCCTGTAATATAATTTAGTTACAAATTCTACTCTGACAGATTTCTGAATTGCTTATTAGTTAAATGGCTTATGGTTGGTGAAACACACAATTAAAAAATTGAATCTGCGAGCTAAGGCTTTGCTTCATCAATTTTTCTAGTTTTCTGAATGAAAATTTATGAATTTATTGCTGATTTATTGTCTCTTGTCTTCAGAAAATTCATTTTGTGCCAAAAGACCATTGTAGAAATCGCCAGATCCAGTTTGTATTTAAATGAACCACAATTTTCTATTTGATTCTCGTGAAAATGGTTTTGGTTCTAAACTATTAAAATGCAAGATCTATTACTGCCTCCCACCTTTTAAGAAAAAGAAAATTACAGAGGACTTTACATCTATTTTTGTGACGTGGTGGGATAATCAAAATTTAAAGCTTCAAGGTCAAATGTGCTTTCGTGAGTGACTCAATTACTGCTCAGTTTGATGGCAGTAGAGGAACAAGGATGCTTGAGCTTTAAGATTGCTGGGTTTTCATTATGTAACTAGAGCATATTAACAGGAAGCCGTTAAATACAATTTATGTGTGAATAGCCCAATTGGTAGGCATATTGGCTCCATTGTGTGAGGGATTAAATAAATGTAATGCTTTCCCATTATTATTCACTGAATGAATTTTTTTTTTTATTAAGTTTTGGTTAAAATGTGCATGGTTATATTGTCAAAGTGACACGTCTGTTTCCTTAAAAGCTAAGCCTATACTGAAAAAAATTGTGCTGTAAAATTTATAATGCTATTAGTTCAATGTTAACCATTTAATTTTTTTTTTCCTTTTGTATGTACCCTTTATATTTGCATTCTGCTGAGCAGTTTGCATGTTTGTAACTTTGATCTTATAAATTGTGTGGCTGTTGAAGCGTACAAGTCTTTGGTAAGTACTTTCATAAATCTTTAAATGTTCACTTAGAAATCACAGAAATACATCATTTTCCAACTAGAGAGATACATAAATAAGAATTCTAGTACCGGTTTAAAATTTTCTCAACACCATGACAGGGGGTCATCACTGGTCTTACCTTTCATATCACAGCCATTTTCAGAAATTAAGGTTCTAAATTACTTTTTTTTTCAACTTATGCCAATTTACTCTGCCTTTCTCCCATTTGCTAGTCTATAATTTACACCTCCATTTGTCAACTCTGTTTCTGGCCCAGGTTCTTTGCTAAATATACTTACGTAGAGTAAATGAAACAATCTCTGAATTGGACTTCTTTCTTCAATGGGCTGGCAGAAGAATTCTCTGTGACATTAGCTGGATGACTTTCTCTGGCAAGTTGCTTGCAGCAGTTATTAATCTTATTTTGTTGTCATTGTCATTTGAGAATCCTACCATGAATTACTATATTTTAATTCCCTTGGAGAAAAGCATGGAAAAGCAATTTTGGAAATGGTCTTGCTAACATAAGAATATGCTCAAATTTCTAGTAGAAGATTAGCCCAATCAAACAAAATATTAGTTATAAAAAGCAGTTATTAAGGCTTCTTGACACTGTAATTGTACTGTACGTGAGACTTTCCTTTACCCAGTGGAGGCAGAGAACAGGTACAGGTCAACACCATCCAGCCTCTCTCAAACAGTGGCCGGGTCATCTGATTACTGCACGTACTCCTCGTTCTGATTTGGCTGATCGCATGCTGGGAAGTTTCAGGGAGAAACCTCTCCTCCTGGGCTTTCCCGAATTGCTGCTGTTCCTGGCTTTACACCGCATTCTGATGCAGGTCCAGATCTAGCAGTCCTGAAGGTTGTTATCATCCTTCTGCCTTGACAGATGTATCCCCCTACTTGACATCTAATAACAATTTGTCATTAGCATTTTAGTGGAGCTCAAGCTGTAAATGTGAAATAGCATTCTCACAGAGAGCACTACTGAAGAAAATACTGTGTTCGTTCTCCTCCAGCTCTGGAAATAAGAGTGTAGACACATAATGCAACGTTGCTTAAAATAAGTTTAAGAATCTTGAGAGAGGCTTCATATCTATAATCAGATCTGTAGACTGTTTCTTCATAATTGTCTGCTATTTTATTAGTTTCTAATGCTGTATATGCCACATCTGAATATATATGTTCTTCAGCCATCTTGCATAGATAATAGAATTTGATATGAATAGATTTCTTTTCACATTTACACTCTTATTAGAAAGTTCTAGTAGTAGTTGATACATATATTACTTTAAATTTTAAAGAATAATTTCAATAAATAAGCCCTTTTAAAGGATCAGAAAAATGGCATACGTGTTTTTCCTCACGTTATATTTCCTCCCAGAGCAAGAAAGGAATGGAACTAGGGAAAGAGAAAGATCATCCCTAAAGAGAAATAAAATAACCTGAAGAACAGACACTCAGTATTTTCAATCTATTTATCATTTTTAGTATTTCATATCCTCTATCACAAAGTACCTCACAGGTTGACTTAAAGCTATGTTGATGTTCATTTGATTGGCGGTCACTTGAGAGCATTTGTGAAGGTAAAAACATTATGAGGTTTCTTGCTGCATGACAGCCTTAATGTCTTTGACAAAAGATTTACTGTTTGTGGGTTTTTTTTTTTGTTTGTGGGTGTTTTTTTTGTTTGTGGGGGTTTTTTTGTTTGTGTTTTTTTTTTGTTTGTGGGGGTTTTTT
>VUYV01000072.1:2985256-3047621 GCA_008711295.1 Anarhynchus alexandrinus | reverse complement strand
TTTGGTTTTTTGTTTGTGGGGTTTTTTTTTTGTTTGTTTGTTTGTGGCGTTTGTTTGCTAAGTATTGTCAAAGTCTGCCTGCAGCAAATGAGGAGAGGGAGAATGCATAGGTATGTGTTCTTCTTTAAATGTCTCCATGAAGAGGCAGGAATAAAATTTTGGAAAGTGAGCTGCCATTGCTATCCATTAGTTGCTATCAAAATAAGAAACCTTCCTTTTACAGTCTGCAAAGCCAGTAATCTTTAAAGCACATTGGTCCTCCCTTTCTCTCTAACAAGCACGAAGGAAAAAGACAGCAAAAATTCCAAACGGAGGGAAAAAGAGCATTGAGCACACGTTCCGTTAACTCTAACATTTGATAGGTCGTCTAGATACAATATTTTGGCACTATTTTATTATCTAATGAATGCCAAAATGTTTTGACCTCTTCATATTCACTGCTAATAAAACCAACAGAAGTTCAATCAAATATTCTTCCTGTTCTTTTCTTGGGCTATGAAATAAAATCCTGATAGCTTTGATTGCTTCCACTTTCTTTTTGTTGCTGTTTTTGTTGGACTGCGGTCAGTAAGAAAAGCACTGATGTGGAAAGGATACCTTCTGAACATCAGCCAGGCACATAACCCAAAATATTTTGATCTTCCAATAAGCCTTAAACTAAAGCCAAGATTCAAGTGAGTAAATTCTCATTGCCTTCCTGAAAATTAGCACATGCGTTCTGCAGGTTTCCTTCCAAGTGGTCTCTTCAGCCTTCTTCTGGCACAGAGTTAGTGAAGTTATTCCTGGTACAACCTACACTTGGAAACAAGTAAAGGTTTTAAGATACCCTTTTTCACCGATCATTTCTCCAAATTACAAAGCCAGAGTGCATAATTTGAGTCAGTCAGCAATTTTATAGTTCACAATTATCTTTATTGTTGATACCCTCTGTAACAAATCCTGGATGAAGCGAAATTTGCGTATTTTTATATTTATAACAAAATTAAAGTATTTTAGTGGTGACTACAATAAAACTTGGTTTAACTTTGTTGAAAGTACTTCCTGTATTTGAAAAAAAAAAGTAGAGCAAATATATTTTTTTCTCTTTTAAAAGATGATAAATTGTACAATTGTATGAATTCCTTTTTGCCTTTACAGACTTCTTATAAAACAGCCCCTGCCCCATCTGCCTGATGAGGGAGTAAATACTGTAATTCTGATTAATTGTTTCAATGCAGATTTCTGCAATTAGATCTGCTTTAAAAAGGAAATCTATTGCAGTATCTATTTGAGGAAATCCATATAAACTTGTAAAGGGTTCATTTTACGTTAGCATTCATACCCTATTCCAACATAAGTGCTAATTTGAACGCTTCAGCTGATTTTAAGTGACCGTGAATATGCTTACAGTACAGTGACTGTCACCTTAATCTTTAGTGGTCAAATTATATTCATTGCTATTTAAACACTGCTCTCCTATCAGATCACTCCTTCAGCCTGGAGGATGTAAGACAGAAAAAAAACAGATGCAGAAATCTGGTTAAGAAAATGCCTTTATATGTGTTGGCTTGGAATTAATATCTAAGTTTGTGCAGGGATTTGGAGTTCTGTTGAAATGGTAAAATGATCGAGAATTTATGTAATAGCTTTAAATATTGAAAAGCTGGAGCCAGATTCACTGTGGCTTGAGCATCTAACTGTGCACCAGTTTGGATTTTCATGAGGCACCTAACCAAGTTATGGACCTAACTCCCTATAAAATCAATGTCTGTAACCTGTTTAGCTGCCTTTTAAGCATCCCAATACATTCCTGTATACCTCTGAAACGGTGCTGTTTGGGTCCAAATCCTATAACCCAGTTAACAAAACCGAGGAAGGTATCTGTTCATGCTGGTAACAGATGCAACGCAGATTGTTTTTTCTAGATCGGCTGCAAAAGGCTCCATTATGCCAAAAAAAAAAAACGCAGATCAGTCACAGTTTTCTTATTTTTGTATGCTACACTACACACAAAATGGTGTGCGCTTCATGCTTCAAAGGAGCCCGGTTCGATAAAAATTGTATCAGTTTAATCAATAGTAATGTTTTGTCTGACTAAAAAATACTCCTAAGTGTTGTTTTGAAAGAAGAGGCCGTATGAAAGTCTCTGCCTTTTTAGAGCCCTCACGTATAGTTAAGTGCCTATGACCTCTTTTTGCCTGCCTCTATAAACATACCGTGTATTGTTCCTGGAAATACGACTACAGAAAGATGCTGTTTCTGGGAACAGTGTTACGGAGCTGGTAATGTTGATTGGTGACTAATTAGTGTCATTCCCAGAAGTTATTACCTCCGGAAGAATTTCCGAAAAGGGACTGACGACGTGGTGTGTTGGTGGATGCTCGAGCCGTGCTGCTGCTTTACTACCCCTCCCAAAACTCAAAGTTCAGGCTGTGACAAACGGCAGTTACGAATCTGGTTTGGTTTTTTTCTAATGGTAATTAGCTAAAGCGTAGCTCTGTTCCCTTCGCTTCAGCCCTGTATCATATTCTGTGCTTTTGTTACAGGAAAAACACCAAAAAGCAGGACACGCTACTAATGGCTTTAGTTGGCTGCCTGCGTGCCTTACGTCTGTGCCTGCAGAACTCGGAACTACTAAATAGGCCATGTACGTTTGAGTGTCTAATTTACAAAAATATCTACTCTTACATAGGGGAACTTATCTTGTGACACATCTCTAAATGCGCCCCTGATGGATGAAAATACCTTAAGATAATTACTGGAAGAATCTAAGCACATAAAATGTCAAGAAAACAAAGAAGAAAATCAGGCGAGCAAAAGAAGCACAGCTAAGGAAAGCAACAGTAATGAATTATCCTTCCAAATATAGTATAATTTTTAGTTGGTTGGCAATGAAAATCCAGAAGAGGGTCTGGATTTTGTCAGAAAGCTTTAATGTTCTTCAGTTAAAAAGTTTCAGGAACAGAGCTGCCGGCGGCAAATTGTGAAGTGTTTGTTTGTGTGCGATGAGGAACCGTATGAGCTGTGTGCAGGGAAGCGCCGCATCGAATAAAAACCATTGTTGGAGGTAGCTCAGTTGCATTACAAGTGCTAAAAGAAACCTTACAGCTAGGAAATCAGCGCTAAAGTTGCCCGTTCTGTTTGGGGATTAGAGAAATTTATCTTCGGAGCATCTTCAGGATTCGCTGTTGCGTACTGGCTGGAACTGGCTGCAGCAGCACGCCTACCCTCGAAACACTGGTTTTGGTAGCGGTGGTGGGGCTCGATTGGTGGATACCTGGATAAAACTACCTTAGATAAGGTTGAATGATATTGGAATCCATTTTTGCTTCATGCAAAAAGCATCTTTTGTAGGACGGCTTATAATTTAAGCTCATAGTCTTTATTTGAAAGTTCTGTTGATACATCTACGCTCACAGAGTTTTATTTACAAAACATCTGTTGTTCCTCTGCTCTTCTCTAAGGACTTTTGATGATGTGACCGTTTGGTTCAGCTGTGGATATGATTTTTTTTAATCTATTTGCTTATTGGCAAGACTTTAAAATCAGCCAATCCAGATAGGTGGGATACAATTTACACAGCCCAGAGCTGATGTAAATTTTCTAGGATAGCTATTTTAACATGTTTAGATGGGTAGGATAAAATGGAACATCGAATGTGTTTTGCGAGTACCTCTGTATGTAAACTCACACTCTTGTTGGTATTTATATGTCAAGGAAAAATATCAGAGTCCATTATTGTTGTGCAGGCAAAGGTTTCGAGGGCATGGGATAATGATTCAGGGTTTCAGGGTATTAAATTTGGTTTTGCCATTAGTTCACTGAATGGTTTTTGGTTGAATAACTCATCGCTTAATTTTGCCTCAGTATGCCTGAGAATGTAAAGACTGGAAGGTTCATTGTATGCAAAGCTAAATAGATCCTCAGCATTTGTGTTTATGCATGCCTGACCTGAGGGTGTCTCTTACAGCCAGCAACCTTGGCATGNACTACATGCCCTAGTAAAAAGTCCTTCCCCAGCTCTCCTGTAGGCCCCCTTTAGGTACTGAAAGGCCGCAATAAGATCTCCGCGGAGCCTTCTCTTCTCCAGGCTGAACAGCCCCAACTCCTTCAGCCTCAGTCATCATCACAGAAATATTTTTTTTCTTTCTTGTAAGGACGCAGCTCAAGTGATGAGTTGGCTTAGTCAAATTTTTGGGCAGGCAGAACGGGCACTGACACTGCTTTTTTTTTTTTTTAACTGTAGCTACCCTTCTGTTCCCAGACATTTGCTGCAGAAAGTCATGAAATAAAACGCTAAAAATCATTGTGGAGAATCAGTCTGAATTGTCTGCAGCCTATGCATTTAAATCGCCAAGAGGCCCTCTGCAGTCTCCCCAGTTATCACTTTTGCACATGTTGAGCCTTTGCTGCCTGCCAGCAGCAGTTCAGTAAGTTCTGCACAGGATTTTCTCCTGAATCAATCCATTCTAAGCCTGTAGTAGAGCTCCTGATGTATTTTAATGAATTCTGTTTCACATTTTCCCATTTATACTGCAGTTTATATACTGTCCTTTGAGATTTCTGTATTCATCTTATCTGGCTTTAGAAGAGTACTGGAGAATCCAGTAAATGGCAGCTGCTGTGTTTTTAAATTTTGCTGCAAGGTTTCAGCAAGATAACATTGCAAGAGTGGAGGGGTTTTTGTTGAATTTCTTCTTTTTTCTTTTTTTTTTTTTCTGAACTGCAGCCGAGGACAAATTATTCTGTTGTTTAGCAAGTAACAGCATGTGTATAAATTTCTAACAACGCTCAAACCAGTAAGAAACATGCCTCAGATTACATAAAATGGAAAGGTTATTTTTCTAGTAAATACTTGATTTAGGATAAATACCACATCACAGAAGTGAAGGGCACATCCTGAGTCATGAAGTTTATGGTCTCCAGTGGCGCAGCCAACCAAATCACACAATACCATTAATACGTGTGTCAAGCTGTTTTGAAACTAGTTATGTTTCTTACCTCCATCACTTACAGAAAAGCTGTTTTAGAACTTCACTCAGACCCCTGCTTTTCACTGCCAGCTAGTGTTTATTAATGACTATTTATTCTTGTGCTCTAGTTTTTCACTTCTCCCTGCTAGTATTTATTCATTTCTTCCTGTCTTTCAACCCACAGTGTGTTTTATTTATAAAATAAGTCACTGGCAATTTTTAAGAAAATGTCCTGTATAGATTATGGAGCAGACTGATAAACTGCAAATCACAATAACAGCACAGGACCTTCAAACAGAGACATCTCCCTTTCAGCAACTGAAAATCTGGTTATTTTGGTCTAGAGGATAGAACCGACAACACAATTAATATTGTAAAATCTTAGTGAAGCTTCTAACTCTTCACATTTACCATGACACTGCGCGGGAAACAGCGATGCACCACGCTGCAAGGTCTAGATATGCTCCAGTTCCTCTGTGGCACATATCCCAGCAAGAACCCTTCTACTTCAGATCTATAGCTTGACAGGGAACAGCATCAATGCTGAAGCTTTTTCCTGGTTTCTTTGTTTTCTTGCAGAAATGCTTCTTAGTTTTTTTGTTTTCTTTGATTTGTTCAAGAAAGGCAGTTTTCTTTTAAATTCTGCAGAAGGTCTCAGATGAGGGAATATTTTCCTTTATGGCTTTTGAATAACAAGTTTCCCTGATACAGCCCGTAGAGAGCAGTCTTGTATCTGTGAACTCTGAAGTTCTCTACATACTTTTTTTCTTCCCCCTCTTATAAGCCTTCCTCTTCCCATGCTGCATAAATGTCATACCTTTGCCCAGACCAGGGAGAAACTTGGAGCTTGGAAGACATGGCTAATAATTTCATCACTGGTATAGCTTATTTTGCAATTGTGTCATATTATAGCATTAAAGTATTTAAATTCCAACATATCACTTAAGTGCTACTTTCCCTAGGGTGGGTAAGTCTTCTCACAGTGATAATTCTTCCTGCTGTAACAGCTATGTACAAATTATACAAATGGTAAATTCACAAAATCGTCTCAGGTTGCATAACTCCAAACATACAATTTTTTTTTGTTTTCATTATTCATTAAAATTGCTTGATCTACCTTTTTCTTTGTGTGTTTTCTCATCTTGCCTATGCCCAATCAGCGTGATTCAAACTGACTCTCCTGAAAGTGGCACATAGGAGGATATGATTAGTTTGAGGGCAGGAGAGAGATCTGAAACATCATCATGGGTTTCTTTCAAAGTAAAACACATACAATAAAAATGAGATTAGGAGCAAAATCCTGGTATTTCAGATCCAGTCAACCCCGTATTCAAGAAAAAGTAGATTCCCTGAAACCAGAATTTGACTAATAAGCATATTCTGCATTTTGGCTTATGTCCGTGTTTGACATTACTTTTGTTGGTGGTTCTTCATTTATTATGACTTTACATCTTTCTAAAGTCGAGTTACTGCCTAGGAAAATGTTAAACTGACAGATTTGGAAACTAAAATTGTTACCCTGTCTGTAAAAGATGGATAAATGTCGGCAGCAGTGCTTTTCCCACTGTCCTGACAGATGTTGCAAGAGGCATCAATTCCCTGACAGTGAGTGGGTCTTGGTGTCTGTATCAGTTTAATTTCTTTGGCCTCCTAAAGAAGTTTTGTGGTGCAATCTGCTGTACCTGAATGGACAGATCTTGTGTTACCAGTAATTGTCTAAATCATTCTTTGCTGAAGGTAAAATCCAGTGGTATTCTATGCTGCATATCCAAATGTGTCATTCTCCTCTATAGTAGCACAATAATATAGTTCTACATTTTGGAGCTGGTGCTTATTTCCAAATGTGCCTCTGAAGAGACTGGGTTAGGGATTATCTCTGCAGAAGATTCTCCTGGTTTTCGTTGTTACTTTCCTGGTCTGCTGATGTAGCAAATTCTCAAATATCCAGGGGAGCGCCTAGGGGAGAAAGGGGAGTAGTCAGGAATCAGCAAAAGGAAGATCCGATGTTTTAGAAATATGCCGTAATATATCACCTTTGGAAAAAACTGCAAGCAGATTGCACGTTTTGAAAAAATGCAGACAAATCTCTGAAGAGAGTAGAAACGTCTTTAAATAGTAACAGGTGGAGCTAAACTGGGGGAAGGTGTATGTGCTCCACCTCACCCTCTGCAGCACCATGTAGCCAGCGGTGCTGAGAGAAGATACCTAGAGATACCTCAAAGTTGATCACAGATATTTACCGTAAAAGCTGAAAATTACCTGCTCATTTAATCAAAAAGCTTCAGCTTAGAAGCTTATGACTGAAGGATCAAAGCAATCTCTTTGCTTTTCTTTTTCCCATAATATCTGCTAGTTTTGCTCATCTGTATACCTATCCATGTACATTCACAACCCAGGGGATGCTTTTAAAACACGTATTTTGAGGAATTTGTCTCTAGTCTTGTGGTGCAGCCAGTAGTACTCTTGTACCTGGATTACTCCAGTAACAGACAAATATAAAATGATGAAGTACACTTTGAGCCATTTTTTCTTCCATGAAAGGAGCAGAGAATATTGAATTGGTGCATGATAAATTTCTTCTGAAAATCAGCTTTTAGTCTTGCTGGCTTCCATCTTATAAAATGAGGTAGAATTTGCAGTTTCTCTTTCACAGCCATACAGATCTTTTAAAGGAAACTACTCTAGGAGGGACAATTTTTATGTCCTTAAATGATTTACTGTATTTAATGAAATTGTATGTTTTCTTTGTCCCTTCCTATCCCTAAAACAATAAGATGGTTATCACAAGGGGGGGGTCACTGTCGTTTCCAACCATCACGTCATCTCTGACACATCTTGGCCCATGCAGTTGCTGTGACTAGTCCCTACGAATAATTAGAGTTTCTTTTAGAACAGTGTTGGCATGAGAATGCATATGTGCTTTGTATAAAATTAGTATAATGCATGTGTAAATATATAATGTATTGCATGTTATAAATGCCAGCACATAAGGTGTTCTTTTTCTTAGCAGAAGCCTTATGATCTCGCTGTGTTCAGTAGTATGCGTTGTATGAAGGCAGGATTTGCCTCCTGTTGCTTGTCAGTAGGCCAGAAAGTCCTCCGTCAACGTTGCATTGGGGATCTCGCCACCGATTGACTCAGTATTTTATTTTCATCCGCTTCACCAGAGATGAATCAATGCAGTTCTCTAAAGTACTCTTCCACTCCCCTTTGAAAGCCCAATTCTAGACAGTGTGTGCAACAGGGACACAAATAATCATCATGTTTTTCAAGTTGTTTGCCTTCTATTGCTAAAGTTAAATATGTTTAAATAGTGAAAGTTACCAACTTGAAACCTCCTATCTGTTCCTGTAATGAAGGCCAGAGGGAATTTAACCCTAATTATTTTCTTCTTTCCTGGAAGCAAATGAACTTGCTGTCAGTGAAGGTGTACTGGTCCTTACCAGTAAGAATGAACTTCAGAAAATTGCCACTTGACATTGGAGAGCATTGTGCAGATTCTACCGGCACAACCAGAAATTGAAATAGAGGCCCCGAGAGCAAAAGGTTTAATAATGCAGCAAGTCTGTCAAGCAATTGAATTTAAATAATGCTATAATGCAAAACACTAGTTACTAATTACTACAAGGAAGGAATTGCCAAAGAAACTTTCGACACTTTGTTATTGTGCTGGGGCAATATTATGAGATCGGCTTGGTCTTGTCATATAAAATCCTGATTTCAAATTGATTTTAATGAAACAAATGAAAGGAGCAGAAAGCCTATTTGGAGTGGACACTTGAAAATAGGAATTCAATACCTTGTGAAAATATAAACTGTCTAACTATCTAATAATAAACACAAGAAAAAATGTTTAATAGCATTCATGACACGAGTAGGCTGTAATTGTAAGTAATGCTGAGCTCGGATTGTGACCCGTGTCCCAGGCGTTCGGCTGTCTCACTCAAAGCCAAGTTTGTGAAGCACAGCGGTGTGACTGGCTTAGTTTTACTGAAAAAACCCACAAAGTTGTTGAGCTGTGAGATTGTCTATAAGCAAACGCAAAAGACACAAGGAAATTAAAAATGGAAAAGTGAAATCTTGATATTATTGTGGTAAATCTAGGGCTCAAAGGAAAAGTACTGACATGAAAAGATACCAAACTCCAGAAAAAGCAAAGTCAGAAGGTGGTAACTCTGCAAGACAGAGGATCAGCCCCCTCTAAAATGTGCAGCAGCTGACACAGCCACCCTGGACTGATACCGGCCTGGCCACCAAGGACTTGTTGGGTGCCACCATCGGGCGAGGTAATCATGCTGGCGCTTAGCCTTGTAGCATGTAAACCCAAGCTGTCTTCTGTAGCTATTAACCAAAATTATCGTTTGCTTCTAAATCATTTCTGATCCTGCTTGTACATTGTCTGCGTATGGAAACAGACGGCCAAACGAATGTGACACAGGGGGATGGTTGGAAGGTAAGGCTGAATACTCTGCCCTCCTGAGAATTACTTTGTGCTGCTTTACTACTAGAATTATAGATAAACAAATTTAACTCCAGGAAGTAAAGCAACTAGTTCTGTTTAGCTTGGATGTCTTCTGTAAGCGAGACCGTTTGTGTTTAATTTGTGCCAACCAGTTGCATTGAAGGAGCTCTTTTTGGTAACGTACTCACCATTTCTTCTGTGCTTTGGTCATTAAAGTATTTAATGTGCTAAAAGTTTGAAAAAATTATGGTGTAAACATTGTTGGGCATAACATTGAGATACCACGTTAGCAGATACTTCTAGTGAGAAGGAAGGGGTGGAAATAGGACACGGCTTAAGAGGTAGATTAGCAACAGCTGACAAAAATAAGGGTATTCAATGGTGTAGGAGGATTGAGATTTGAGCACTGGGAGGTCAGAGTATGTTGCATTCCTCAGAGAAAGAAGAAATAGCAATACTATAGGTGGGCAAGACAGCAGCGATTGCACTGCACTATTACTGATGCTAAGGAAAGGAAGAATAAAAAGATAACGTGAACTAGAACAGTAACGTGCAAAAAGAGAAGGGCTTATCATTTGTGGTATCTACATAACTCCTGAGTGTGAATTAATAAAAGTAGTTTCTAGTCTTTAAAAGTGTTTTGAGTTTCTTGAGTAAGAAAAATTAACCCTGTTGATGTGGGGCTGAAACAGATAAAATGTGAGAGGAACAGACGCTCTGAGGAAGCCCAGATTTGCAATTTTCATTTTCCCACACCTCTACGAAATAGTTCCTTTCCATTTTTGGAGAGCTCCACCTGTGCTAGATGGTTTTTTAAAGTGATCCCAGGCAGATCTGCCACGAGATGGCAATTTCCTCTCTTATTTCCAGCTGTATGCTCTTATTAAGATGTTACTGGTTTTGCCACAAAACAACTGCTGACAATACCAACAGGGAAACGTGGAGTGTGAATGCCATTTAAGCCTTCTCTCTTGTCTTTTTGGTGTGGGGTAATTTGCCCAGTGCATTAATTTGCAACAAAGTAAGAGACAGTTTTCAGTCAATAGGGTCAGTTCTGAAGCTTAGAGCAACATTTTTCTTTTGTTCTTTAGCAAATTGTTGGTTCTGTCTGGGGACTTCGTTAGGGGAGTAACAGGTTTCTTTCTGCCAGTTTTTCAGCGAAAAGGGAACCTCATTACCAATTTTTAATATGAAAAAGTAAGGAGCAAGTTTTGAATAACAAAAAAACTGAAGAACCATGTGACAGCATAGAATTTCAACATGGTGCACTACCTTGTGAAAGATATGGCTGAGTGGTTACAGTAGTGACTGTATTAACAAAAAAAATATCTCTGCTGATATATTAGTGTTATAAATATGGTGTGGCTATGTAGCTATAAACTGTACCAATTATATATGTATGCATGTATACATATACATAGTCTTGATGACCTTAAATCACCTGTTTTAACAAATATGGCGTTAATTGCATATTATACAAGTTACAAAAGTCCCTTTCACTGTCAGGAGGAGTAATAGTAAAATAAAGTAAAATATCACAGATACTGATTGTGCATCATTTTGCACATGGGTGACTCCCTGCTCTGCAAAAATCTTTGTGTTTTAGTTAGAAAAAGGACTTCCTACTACTGTATTTGAAAAGCAGTTAGCACATCCTGGTAATTAAGGTAATGTAAAAATCGATGCAGGAATTGTTTTGTTTTGGTTTTTTCTTCTCTGTTGCTATATATACTAATAACGAAACTCAGACTAAGCAGGTTCCTAATTCAATTAGTTGTTTTGGCTGCATCCCTGTGCCTATTAGCTGTACGTTTTCAGAAGGTTTTAATCTAGTAGGAGCCACTTGAGCAAATGAAAAACAATTTTAGTGAAACAGGTATAGGAACAGGGATGCTTCCTGGTAATGCACCGTTACTCTGTCTAGACGAGAGCAAAGAGACAGAAGATCATTGAGTTTGAGGAAATGGTCGTGCCAGTAAACATTTGCTGCTTGTCCAAGATCTTCTGAAGTAATTTTTTTGTTAATGTTTGCTACTGTGAGATCATATAGTAAATTTGCAAAAACAAGCCTTGCAGAAAAGCGCATTTCTTCATGCTAACTCTTACTCAATACCAACTATGTCTTTCCGAGACTTAAGCATATTGTTTTCGCTTCTCCAAAAGACATGGCTAAAGCAACCAGCCTAACAGGACAATTAAAAAACAAATAACAACTTAAAACAAAATTTAAAAATGGCTTCACTGTAATTAAGTCAGACTCTGGTTAAAAAATAATTTTTAAATATTTTTACTCCTTTGGTGTGAATGACTAGCTAGGAGTAAGCCACCAGTCACAGAATCAGAGAATAATTTAGGTCAGAAGAGACCTTTGCAGGTCTCTTTTTCCAGTGTCATGCCCAAAAATAAGGCTACCATCAAAGTTTGGGGCTGCTCAGGCTCTTGTCTGGATTTTTGTTAAAATGTCCAAGAATGGGGTTTCTACAAGCTCCCTTGTCGAGCCTTTAATATCACAAAGCTTTAGAGAAGTTATGTTACGTGATGCATGCAGCGTTCTCAATAAATTGAACCATTAGGTCAATTAAGTGCTTTTTTTCCATAATATAATTTTATACAGGTTTTAATGTTAATGATTTTTCATTGCTAATTAATGTACAAAGAAGGAAAAATTAAAATATATCTTGCTACTTGAACTCCAGCTTTCTTCTCCATGAAGGTTTGGGCCTTCCTTCGCCACCCACATCCGTAAATCTCCATTCCGTCGCCTGCCCAGAACCCTCTCCTCCAAACTCTCCGTTCCCTCGGAGCTACTACGCATCTTCCTCCTCCCTTCCACTCGTACAAAATAAATCAGAATATTTACACCTGAATTTTCTGTAATCAAGCCACAAATGGAACTTAAAGTCTGTGGGTGTATACATTCATATATATCACTTAAAGTTAATATTTTTCTGATCAAGCCTCTCCCAGTAAGTTAATTTATTAGAATCTTACCATTGTGAAGAGCAATGTGCTTTAGATGTAGGGAAGTCTCAGCTTCAGTAAAATAAGAATCTTCCTATTTGTCCTGCTATATGTCAATCTGATCAAATTAATAAGAAATGAGCTTCCAATGTATTTCAGAAATGTCAGGTCCTTTAGGGAATGTTTTGGTGGTTTTTGGTTTTGGGAGTTTATTTTTTTTAAATAAAAACTGCATTAAACCACACTTATTGTTTTCTATTTTCATACATAAGCTTCATTATTTGCTGATTGACGGTTTGAGTTGTTCCTATTCTCCTGCTGCTTAATTACATACAGACATTTTGTTATTCTTCTATAATTTCATGATCATGCTAATGAAAGTATTGGGACTATGGATTGATTTCCATGGAGTCTTATCTTTTTGTAATTTAGGGCCTGTTAGCAATGAAAAGAAAGCCTCCAAGAATTTACAATTTAAGAGCAATTTAAATCTAATTAATTAAAAGAGCGGTAAGTCCTGGTACTTCCATAACAACCAAATTCAGAAGCTTTGAGCACTTTGATTTCTCACTTGATGTTTTGGAGTTCTGCAGATGCAGACCAGGCGGTATTCTATAAAACATGTGTCCAATTGTCTTGTTGGATAGGGATGCACAGCTGGGGGCTACTAACTATATTTTTAAAATGTGAGGAAAGAGAAATGCACTTTTCTAAATATGGAAAAGAGGATGCAAAAGTTTTAAGAAGTGAATAGAGGCATCTGCCTATGACTACTTCATACAGTGCATATAAACCTCCTACTGTCTAAGTGGCATATGGGAAGTCTAGCTGTAGTCTCTAAAATAAAATCCTAGATTTCTCCCTTAGAAGTCCTAGCTATAGCAGTCATTCTAGCAAGAAACTTAAAGAAGTTTTTTGCAAAGGAGTGGTAATTCACAGGGAACTTTCTTAGTCTGTTGGTGGGTTTTTTTGGTTGATTGGTGTTTTTTCCTGTTGTGGAGGGAATTATGTCCTCCACTGGTCCTGTCTTGCTGCCTCCATATCGTGTACTATCTTGTGCTGATGTAACTCCACTTACCACAGCGAAGTTGTGTCTGATCTATAGAAACGCAAGATCAAAATCAAGCCTTGAACTAGAATTTTTCCTAGCGGCTATGTCAGGCATTATACTGAGCTTTACTTACTTTTTTTTTTTCTTACTTCTTTTTAAAATAATCTTTTTCACATCCATATTCCAGTCCTCATACTTTACTTCTGTAACCTAAATAGCAAATGAGCCGTGTCTGCTGAATATAGGACCAAAGAGGGAGGTGAGGAGAAAAATTCATGAAAAGGAATCCGTTAATTACTTGTAAGCACCAGTCTAACTCAGGATGTTTGCCAGTTACAAATTCCTGGAGGCTGGGCGAGTATTTTGGGGCAGTATGACAAAGTACTGCTTTGGGGTTTTGTCCCTGGCCTGACTTGGAGACCAGACTTTTGCTTTCACCCACTATAGGGATTTTTTCAGTTTTGAAGTGCGTAAGAGTGAGCATTTAAGATGTGTTGCTTTCAAAGACTATTTCATGGGTGGTAAAACTTGCAGTATATTCTTGCACCAAATCTATGTATGTCTACAAACTGTTTAAAGGAACATAGCCAATATCTGCTATTATTTATGTTGCTATAAAGCCAGAACAATTTATTAGTTACTTCTCTGAAAGTCAGGAAAGCAGAGTTTGACCCCAGTAGTCTTTGTCCAAAGGAAGCAGAATTCAAGAGTCCATGATAAATATTTTTGGTTTTGTTTTTGATTTTTTTTCACAATTTTCAAAGATCCAGGGCAATATACCAGCACTAAAACTGTACTAGTATCAGGGATTCTGTTTGACTCCTGATGCCTTTTTTTTTTTAATAGTAGCAAAGTACTTGAAATCATATACATGGTCTTGCATTTTTAGATTGCTGTGTGTCCAAGGATTTCGGAGATCTTTATGACTACAGCAATCCCTATACTCTTCCATGGGTGAGAAGTAAATTTTATGCAGTTTTTACAAATGGGTAGATGGAAGTACGAGATTAAATGATATGGCCAAGAGTAGAGAGTGGTGTCAGTGACAGTTCAGGGAGTCGAACGTGAGATGTTTAATCCGATTAACTGATCAGCAGGTCGAGGGAGGTGATTCTCCCTTCTACTACGCTCTGGTGAGATCCCACCTGGAGAACTGTGTCCAGCTCTGGGGTCCTCAGTGCAAGAAAGACATGGACCTGTTGGAGTGGGATCAGAAGGCGGCTGTGAAAACAGAGGGCTGGAGCACCAATCCTATGAAGAAAGGCTGAGAGAGTTGGGGTTGTTTAGCCCGGAGAGGAGAAGGCTGCAGGGAGGCCTTATTGTGGCCTTTCAACATAGAAAGGGAGCTTGTAAGAAAGATGGAGACAGACTTCTTGCCAAGACCTGTAGAGTGAGAGGACAAGGGCCAATGGTTTTAAACTGAAAGAGGTAAGATTTAGGCTAGACATTAGGAAGAAATTTTTTACAATGGTAGTGGTGAGACACTGGGACAGGCTGCCCAGAGAAGTTGTGGGTCCCCATCGCTGGAAGTGTTCTATGATTCTACGATCACTGTAACTGTAGTAACACATCATGAGATACAGGCTAGTTTGGGTCCTACTTCTCCTCACAGATTAGCTGCACAGTTGTATGTCTGACTGCGCTGACTTCGGTGTGCTATTCCTAATTCCCCCATTGTAAGGGAGAAAAGAATTCAGCATGTAAAGTGTATTTAGTATACCTTTGTATGCATGTACCCACACACAATGAATGGAAATACTCTTGATATTATAAACTGAAGATCAAAATGTCAGAAATAAAGGAGTACACCATTGCCTAGTAGGTAACTTTAAATGCAATTCTATGGGGTTTGAGTGTTAATTACTTCATATACAAAAAGTATATAGGGTCATATTAAATATTCATTTGGAACATTGTACTATGCATCACCAACCGAGGTGCAATACATGCATATACGCAGTGACTTAACATTAACCAATACTGAATAATGTGCTCTACAGTCTACAAGCTTGAACAGAGAGATACTTTGCATTTATATAGCACTCCTGACACGAGAAACTGAAATACTTTTAAAGCAGGCTTAAGCATTGGTATCCCCACATCCCAGCTAGAAAATTACAGAACACAGATTGAACTGTTTTAACAGAGTTGGTGATATTTGGAATAGAATCCATCATCTGATATTCATTTGACTGCTGTGACATTAGAAAGATTTCTAATGCGCTAGATGGATGAACGTTGCTAACCTCTTGGCATATTTGTTATTTTTTAAAGTTTTAATAATCTTTCTATACAGAAAAATGCTGTTTCCTAAATGAGCCATTTTATTCATTTGGCTGCTGAGAGCTGGAGACATCAACTTGTTTCTTAAAATATTTTATTGGGAGCAGATACACATTTTATGACATGGTCACTTTTTTGTGCATTAGTAGCTGTTGGGAGCCATGCTAAATCCTATGGTTTTGTTCCCCCACGGGGCTGTCTGTCTCTTTAAATGAAAACTCGCTGTCTGTTCAGGAGGTGTTGGAGAAGTTCTCGCTGGGGATGTGCTGTGACCTTGGTGTTGTGTGCCATTTGTGCATCATTAAAAGGTTGTAATGAAGTTCTGCCGCACACAGATTGTAAAAGGTCAAGCAGAAAGTTGGGAGCCAATGAGGTTGGGAAGAAAAATTGTGCTAGCAGCAGAGGTTGAGGGATTCATTATATTGATGCTATGGGGTTTTCAGCAGAGTAATAACTGAGTTAGCAATAGAATGTAAATCTTCTCAGCCACTTAGTCTGAGCCTGCTTCCTCTTGATTTGTGGGGATATATTTTTACTAGAGTACAGGAAAAGTCATTATGCTTTCAAGAAAGCCACTGGAACTAGTTAATGCATTGTAGGTAGAAAGACAGAAGATAAACAGAACTGTATGTGGCTCATCTGTAAAAGCAGGGCATTGGTGACAGAAAGAGAACGATTGTACCAAATGAAAATGTTTATGTAAATAATTGGAGTTGCTACACCGCATAATTGTAGGCTGGCAGGTTTTGGTTGGCAGGTTATGTTGTATCTGTGTAGAATGCTGGGATAATAACTATGAAGGCTGCCTTTATGGTTCATAGTACCGCAAGTGGTAGTGGCCTTCCAGAGTCATATCTACACGGGAAGGTATCCGTCAGTCCCATAGACTTCGTCATTTCCCCCCATTTCTCTGAAAAACGGCTCCTGTAGTTGCAGAAGTATAGGTGTTCAGATAGAGCAACATTTAACAGACCATGGAACTTCTTTGCGTTACAGTTGACTTGAAATTAATTTAAGCCATTGTGCATTATAAAATAAAACGGCAGAATAAATCTAAACTCCAACTGCCATGCCCTTAGAAAAATTAGAAGTAACTAAAATATATGGGACAGTTTTACCTTCCAGTTCTCTGGATATGCTAAATTATGTTCTGGCATAATTTGTCAAAATTTGCACATGGACAACAAGTTATATGAAAGGCTGTGGGTTTGTTGTACTTTTATCGTCTTGCATGCAGGACTTTCCTCAATTGCTGTATAAAATTAGAGCTTTTTTTGATACATATGGAAAAGTTAGGAATTTTTAGTTGTTCTCCGTGCTAGCAAATTGATTTCCTAGAAAGTGGTTTCCTTAATGTGGAAGAGGCACCAACCTGGCATGACATTTTTTGTTAATTACTTAAATATGCAGGTACTCAGTTGGGGGAACTAAAAACCCACATATCTCTCATTCTCACCTAATACGTTTGGAAATTGCCAAGAGTCTTTCCATTGCTTTCGGTGATAAGAGTCTGCAATATTCCCAGATTGTCCTCCAAAGTCTTTGCATTTCATCCCTATATTTATTAATTAATTTATCTTATTTAGGGATTTACATCCAACAAGAGGAAAACTGCCCAAAAGCTTGTATCAACCGCAGTTATCCACATGGAGGCTCATCATTTTCTATTCTTGAGTGGTATAGGAAGGATCAAGTCCATTACTCCTAAATGGTCCTAAAAACCTAAATGTCAGTGTTTATCCCTTTTCTTTGCTGGCAGGTGATCTTGTAACTAATCTAATGTGTCAATTACAGCCGGCTTTGAAAAAGGATACTCAAAGTATCTGGAGGAAAAAAAAATGCTGTGACTACAACAGGTTATTTGGCATCCAGTCAGCTTCCATCAGATCACTGTAAATTACCTGTCACATTATTCCATTTCTGAACATGCTTTGTTTCAACATCCTCAGCTAAACAGTTACATATTTTGCTCCTTCATTCTGTCACGCTTTCACACTTGCTATGCGGTTCTGTTTTGTTCTAGAAAATACCATCTCTCCACAGACTGTGATAAAAGAGCTCAGAGAGGTTTTCAAAGAAAGCTTTAATCAATATTGGAGGCATATTCTTTTGTGCATTGATTATGCTAAGGTGTTTAATTAATCAGCAGACAGTATTTTAATAGAGAAAAACATTACTGAAGGAAATTACAATGGAAAATTACAGAAATTTCTTTTTAACACCAGCTTGAAGATTTCTCAACACACAGACACACAAACACACAGACACACACACACACACACATCCTCCAATGCTGTGAACCTGAGACAATGCTGCTAATCCAAACCTGTTCATTTTGGAGGCTTTTATATTCGTTTGGTCCCAAGCTCCTTCAGTCACTTATATCTCTACGACTGAAAATTTCAACCCCCAGATTTACATAGTATTTCTCTCAAAAATTGAAGGATCTTATATCCTGGTATGGCCCCTCTTCCTTAAGTATATTACAGAGTCGAATCCCTGAAGTCTGTTGCAGTGCTTTTGAGATATATATCCTTTTGGATGCTAATTCAGAGACACCCAGTTTGTAGGTATTTCAAGTACAGTCTCAAGAGTCAGGCTCCCAGAGTTTTGTCTGCCCCAACCAGAATCAGCCATACTTCTGGAATTCCTGATGGATGTTAACATCCATCTTTGTAAACTTCCAGAGAGGAGATTACTGTATTTTACCATCCTTATAATGAGATATTTTTTCCGAATTATTATCCAAAATCTCTCTTGCTTCACTCTTATTCCTGATACTGCCTTCCATCAAGGAGGGATTAATTGCAGGAGTCATTTACATATTGGCAGACTGTTATCAAGTCTCTCTTTATACCCTCTACCTCAGCTTAAACGTTTTATTTCATGTTGTTTCCTGTCATCGCTGCTGTTCCCTGAACAATTCTCTCTCCTTTTAGTTCCTGTCTGTGACGGCGGTGTCCGAAAGCAGAGGCAGTGCTCTGGGTGAAGTCTTTCCAATGCTTATTAGAGCAGAAAGGTTCATTCTGCTCGTCCTAGAGGTGATACTTCTGTTTGTACATCTTGTTTTATGAAAAGGCTTCTGCTGAACATGTGAGCTCTGGATAAATACCAAAATGCAGATCCATTGTGGGCAGTAAGGGTACAGATACCGCTGTATAACGTCGTGCCCGCTGCTCCCCTGCCATTGCCGTCGCAAATACAATCAGTTCAAAAGCAAAGGGTTCTTAAACTCACTCTCTCACAGCTCAAATGCATTACTTGATTTACCTTTTGATTTACTTAATCCAAATGAGGTATAAACAGCATTAATTAATTACAAACACTTTCTTTGAAACTTCCAATACTGCAATTTTAGCTCCCAGTTGGGCTTCCAAGGGTTAAGTGTGGACTATGCCAGTATAACCAGCATATTCAGGTACGGGCTTCCTTAGCTTTACCCCACCTGCTCTGAGTTCGCTGTTCAGGATCCATACGGATGAAAGGAGTAGAAGGCTGTAGAGAAGTAAAAACGAAGGAGTTAAAGTACTCAGCTGTCGCTCTGTGCATTCACGTAAGGCAAAGCTCTGTTGTGTAAGTAACACCTTCTTGCCTAATTATTTCTAAATCAGAATTATACTTGGTTATCGCATTATGTTTGGTGTCCCGTTGTATCTGGAAATCTTACTTGCATTGAAGAATGTAAATCGCATAGTGATTATAATATTTGCTATTTATATTCACTTCTCAAGATGTACATTGCATCAGGTAATAAGGCTTCCACTTCTATTTATCAATTCTCTTTTTGCTAATATGTTATAAATGTTTTGCTAATTATAATTGATAAGATACATGAGACGTTATGTCATGATTCCATTACAGCATCATTCATTCCGTAAGTTATCTCTATTGTTGACAGTGCAATTGTTTCACTGCTGGAGAGTGCAAACACCTATGAAAAATAAGATGTGTTGCCAAAAATAGCACCTTCAGAATAAAAATGAATCATAAACACCTGTGCCTAGAATTGTTTAGAATGCAGATAATCTGTTTGCAATTGTTTTCTCACAATCACCCACAATCACTGAAAAAATAAAAACTGCTTTTTGATTCCTTTTTCTTCTCTTATTAAAAATGTGACTCATACCCAAATAAAACACTTGGTGTGCATATTCGGGGCTACATGGAAACCTGAAGTATAAACACTTGCTTGTAAGACAGAAGCATTTGCTTAAGTTCAATAATCAGAAGATGTTAGGTTTGAAATAGCAGATCACTAATTTTCCTGGATTTTGTATTAAATTGACATTTGCAATACCTTTGGTTTAGAAAATGTAGTTTATTAATGCACACTTTGTTTACCGTGAAAGCAGATGCAATCAGAATTTTGTAGGATGCAGAATCATTGTCCTCATAGTTACCATATACTTTTAAATTTGGTTCAGTGTTTTGGGATAGACAAACTTGGTGTATGGTGTGGCACATGATCAAATATGATATACTGCTATAATGATTATTTTTTAGTACAGTCATAGGTTCCAGTTTAAGTTGTATAGATTTATTGGTTACTGAAGAAAAGGTGGAGAATGCATTCCAGTATCGGTGCACATCTGGTGTAGGATCCTCTCACCATCACAAAGAAATCTTGTTGTATGTGACTACATCCTCTATAGAGGCTGTTTAGGATAGATTGGGAAAAAAAATCATGAATGTAACATTCAGAAAAAAGAGGCAGCTACATACTGTTATACCACTTGAAATCTCTGGAAGCTGTTGGTGACCTCACTGGGCAAAATATGCACTGTTCTCTCAGCCCGTTTTTTGCAAAGCGCTGGTGGCAATGAACTTGCAGTGCTATGGCTAGCGTTAAAAATAGCATAGTGGCCCAAATGGGATACTATTCTGATGAATTCTGTTGTAAAGTTCTGAGCTATGCTGAGTTCTCCATTTCGAATCATACATGATATTTTCTAATCCTGTTTTTGCTATTCAAAAATGCATCTTATTATTTTCAGCAACAAATGGTGCTAGAGATTGTGAGTCTTGGAAAATGACTGAGCTTCTATTGAGGCCAATTTTTGCAACAGTATGTTAATGAAGCTTGAAAAAAAGTCTCCATTTTCATGTTGAACCATATAATAGAGTTAGCACTTCAGTGCCCAAATTATGTAAGTGACAGAGAAAGGGAGAAATCAAGAGCCCTACTCCCAAAGCAGTTGAATTAAACAGGCTTCAGATCACATTGAGAATCTGTGCTTGTGCTACTTCTATTATTAGACGGAAAATTCTTTCCTGTAGGGCACTGTTAATGAGCCAATAACTTTTGGAGTTACTCATTATATTCCCCATCACACTCGTGCTCCTCGGGATACCCACCTTCCGCGCCCAGCCCGTCCAAACCGCTGTTCCTACTCTATTTCTGCTGAGAGATTCAAAAGGAAATGGTGTTACATTTAATGTAATTTAACAGCTTTAACTTTACTATCTCTTGCAGTGGCCTTCAGGCTATTACTGAGCTTTGAGAACATCCACTTCTGGACAGGTCTGACTGTCTTTCCCAGTGCGAGTCTGTGGGAGCTTTGTCGCAGTGTGGAAGGATAAGGCTGCAAGTACTCACGCTAGCGAAGTCCCTTACCTGGCCCTTGTTTCGTGGGAAGCTATTGCAAATGGATGTTTTTATTTATGAAGGCTTGTCATCACTCCTATTGAAATTTAACGGTGTATTGCTGTGAGATGGGGTCATCAGGCCGCTTATTAACTTGGCCAGAAGAAAAATAAGAATGCCTTTTGGGCCCCATTGACAATATTTCTTGAGTACCTGCTATTTAATCACCTTCCTGCTATGTTCAGGTTGTCAGTTATCTATATGACATATGTTATTTAAGTGTATAGAATGAGATGCGGTAATGATTTCTACATTCATAGTAATGAATACCTTCCCCACGGTATCTGGAATTACTGTGGCTCAACAGCAACACAGATACTTATGACACCAAAACCCAAGTTGCTGTATTTTATACCTTTGCTGCTGGCACTCAATTTCTAGGTGGTTACTTAACCAATTAAAAATGGTTTATTACTTTTAATTACCTGTCTAGTTTACTTTGTTTTCTAATTTATCAAATTAGGCCAGAATATTTTATACATGCTTATTTTATTGCTAACGGACAAGGCAGCTACATGCCACATTATATACATGCAACTAATGCTACCTCTGAGAATAGCATTATGAGACTTGGGAGGAATGTTTTTTTTAAATGTCATTTCAAGGATCCTAGACCCAAATTGTGACTTGTCTTATAGTTCCCAGTGCATCCCAGGCTGTAAATACCAATGTTTGCAAAACCCCACATTAACGTCTGAGAAATTGCATTCTTTTCCTAGGAGCTATTCTAGGGGAATCATTTTGCACTTACTCCTTGCTGAATTTACAACAAAACCAGCTAAGTAAGAGGGTGCTTTCCTCTGAGCTGTGTACTTACTTTTGACAGTCTTGCTGATTGAAGAAGGCATGTGAACACCAAGTGAAGACAGACCAAGTGGAATCTGCAGGGCTCCAACCGTGCATGGACACGTGCTAAGTTGCTTCTCACAGTTTCCCCACTTTCCTCTTCTTTTCATCTTAACCTTATGGACAGTGTGTTTCCAAATGTTATCTAGGGCATCCCAGTTTTGTATTTCCTTTATGTTAATGAAAACATTTTGATTGTTTCCTAGGCAAACATCAGGTTTAGTTACTGGTTCTTACCCTGGACCTGTTGATGATTGTCAAGACAGCGGACTCTTTCTTCTTTTTCCGCCTCTTTCTCTTGTTTTTCTTTTAGACTGCTTTTCAGGAAGTCCTTCGTTGATGCCATCCTGCTTTCTGTGAGGGTTCTTCCTTACAGCTGTGTCCTGGTTGCTTTCTCTTTTCCCACTGTGCCTCACCTTTGATTGGTTTCATTTGCAACTAACTTAAATAACCAATTTTATGATGCTGAATCAAAACCCTACCTGTCATCCTGTCATCTGTCCAAACTAAGACCCCAGCAACTCCAGAGGCCCCATGTCACTGTTTAGTTTTAAGCTAAATTCATCGTAACTAAAAGAGAATGCTTCCTCCTTATCCCTCCCCCATTTCTTTCCCTTTTCTTCCCCGGTTGGCGCACTCTTACCTGATGAAGATGAATAGCACTATATTCTGCCTCTAAAAACGTATTTAAAATTACTTATAAGGCTTGTAAATAATAACCTTACAAGTGTGAGATCAGGACTTAGCTATATGGAAGGTTTCTTGAATATTTTTTAGTTTGTTTCTCTCAGTTAGAATCATAGAATCATAGAATGGTTTAGGTTGGAAAGGACCTTGAAGATCATCGAGTTCCAACCCCCCTGCCATAGGCAGGGACACCTCCCACTAGACCAGGTTGCCCAAGGCCACGTCCAGCCTGGCCTTGAACACCTCCAGGGATGGGGCCTCAACAACCTCTCTGGGCAACCTGTTCCAGTGCCTCACCACCCTCAAAGTGAAAAACTTCTTCCTAATGTTCAATCTAAACCTGCCCTCTTCCAGTTTGAAGCCATTCCCCCTTGTCCTGTCACTACATGCCCTAGTAAAAAGTCCTTCCCCAGCTCTCCTGTAGGCCCCCTTTAGGTACTGAAAGGCCGCAATAAGATCTCCCCGGAGCCTTCTCTTCTCCAGGCTGAACAGCCCCAGTTCCTTCAGCCTCTCCTCATAGGAGAGGTGCTCCAGCCCTCGGATCATCCTCGTGGCCCTCCTCTGGACACGCTCCAACAGGTCCATGTCCTTCTTATGTTGGGGACTCCAGAGCTGGACGCAGTACTCCAGGTGGGGTCTCACGAGAGTGGAGTAGAGGGGCAGAATCACCTCCCTCGCCCTGCTGGCCACACTTCTTTTGATGCAGCCCAGGATGCGGTTGGCCTTCTGGGCTGCGATCGCACATTGCTGGCTCATGTTGAGCTTCTCGTCGATCAGCACACCCAGGTCCTTCTCCTCAGTGCTGCTTTCTCCTTTGAACTGCAGTGCTGCAGTTCTCCTTTGTTTTATTCCTTTGTTGTCTTGATTATAACCAAGATCTCAAATTTTTGGGGGAAAATCTGGCTGCACAGTACCTGCTATTAAGGTAACCTGACTGAGACTTGTAAATGATGTTGTAGTGAACGTAAGTCAGAATATACTAACAGACTGCATGGAACTATAGGAAACGATTAATCTTTGGGGAGTTACTGAAATGAAAGCCTTATCTCATAGGATTTCAGTGACAAACTGAAGCTGAAAGTCAAATGAAATGCGTTCCATTAATTTTCAATAGTCCTCTTATCTGTGTGTGCGCGCCCTGTGAGACAAAGAGGCACCTCATATTCCTCCTTATTGCACAAAAATCCTTCAGCTGAATCCTGCGGGCTGGTGTGAACCTTGCTCCCAAACCTAGTAAGCTCTTCAGTATGGGCTGAACTTGAACTAAGAGGGATTGCATCCTTGAAGAGTTTGTATTTAGCACGTTCTTTTCTAGTTTTCAGTAAGACCGCTCAGCAATCGCGGCCTCGGTGGCTTTAGAGAAAATATTTCACGCAATCACTTGTGGAACGTTCAAGGGAAACAGCCGGTGAGTCTACAGAGATAAGTTTCCATCCTGACATATGACTCATTGTTAAAGTGAGTGTACATTGTTGAGGTGTACCCTTAATGCACTGCGCTCGGAAGCCTGCAGTAATCACACAAAGGAGCCATGTTTATGGCCAAGCTTCCTTCTATCACTGAATCTGCTTAGAAAATGGGAGGGAGCGGGGGAGAAGTAATTTGCAGTGCTTGAGGCACTCGGGTATGAATTGCACTCTCTTCTTCTGTGACTGACAGAGCTCAAGAAGGTAAGACTTTTTTTGAAAACTTATAAACAAAAGATTATACGCCCGTTCACATGCACACAGCTGTGCGACAGTGCTGTGTGACAAAACGTCCCGAAGAATGTACAAACCTGCTGGTGCAATGACCTCGAACAGTAAGAAGTCCTTCTAGAACTGGCAACCGTCACCCTTCAGAAAACTCTAAACTGGCAGTTGCAACTTTTAGGCAGCAAATTTCCCAGAAAATAGACCATTAATCAATTTAGAAAGCAGGAGATGTAACTGATCAGAGCAAAGACTGGCATCTTGATCAAAAGACACATTTTATTTACTTGCATTCATAGGTGATGGGGGCTGATTTGAGCTGAGGTAGAGCCTTCTAATTTGAAATGTTTTGAGTATGGATTTTATAGAAGTCAAAGAAATTTCTATTTGATGGCTCTTCATGGATTTACATATATTAAAGTGACTGTCTGGGGGTGAAAACCCCACCTATTTATTTGTTTATTAGTAGTTCAGAGAAGTGCAGACTGCTTAAGTCTGTGGGTGTATTGGTCTCTCCCCAACAGAAACATTCACTCTTTTAAGATCACAAAATAAAGGCCTTAATAAAGACATTTTGGTTACACTTCTAGTGCTTTACCTGCAAAATAAACCTGCAGGATTATTAGCTTGGCACCATTAGGAACAAAACATTCCCTTTAAAAAGCAAATGGAAACATACTTCGCAGGAACGAACAGGATTCAGCCATGGTTGTTGGGTGATAGACTCTATTTCTTTTATTGTGCTTTATGAGCAGTAAGACATGAAACGTGTAACATTTTGAAAGAACTATTAAGCGAATGAGGTGGATGGAGGAACAGGGCAGAGAGTTTGGGAGAATTTGTGTCTGATCTGCTGTAGGGACACGTGGTTAGAAGCATTAGCTTGTCCATGGTTTATCAAGCTCTGTTGGCAGGCAGCCTGTAGAAATGCTTCCTTCTAGTCCAACACAGCAGAGGGAAAAAAAAAACAACACAAAACCCAACACTTAAACCACCCAGAAGTAGTAGGCAGGAAAGCCTGAGACTACACATGTCGTCAGCAACCCTATGTCATTATGTCATTATCCAGTTTGTTCCCTCTCTGCGGTGTGTCCAGACCCCACCGAATAGACCTGTGGGGCAGGTTCCAGTTGCAGAAGCATGGGTGCAAAGCACTGTCACGGTGCCCTCAGGTGTCCAAGACACCCTGCACCAGGACAAATGCAACACAGGAGTTAGGGAAGACTCCCGGCCTTTTGGATCAGCGGCTGAAGGTGGGACAGGGTAACTTGCAGAGCCTGAAAAAAGGCTAGACATCCACATCCTGCCCTCCCAATCCCATAGGATTAGTGGGATTTCCATTTAAGAAGTTAGGATTTATGCTTTAATAAGTAAGTGTCCTAATTTCTGAAAGGGGTAAAATTACATAATGAACCTTATTTGCTAGCCAACCCATGGATTTAGGCAGCTGGGGGTATCCAATTTTTTTTTCATTAAATAACTAGCCCAGCATCCAAGTTTATGGCAAATATAGAAGGATCTCACCCTGCAGGTTTTTCTGCTTATGTAAACATGCACTAATTGAGCTATGTAGTCTATCCAGACACTCCACTGTATGCAATATAACAGTAGGAAGAGGAGAGACGAAGCACGCCAATTCCTCCTACCACTTGTTGCTCAACTCATATATTTTATATGGCAGCACGTGAGGTCTCAAAACTGTTTTGAAAAAGCAGGTCTGCCTGCTGGAGAATGAAGTCAATTGGGACATTAATATTTTGATATAATTACTAATCCCTTCTGCCACCTCCGGGAATGATTTGTCTCATGGCTGTGCCAAAGCAAACTTATTGCAGATTTCTTACGCACGCTAAGCATGAATGTTTTTTCTTGTATCTATGATTAATATGCTTTTTTTCTGTCTCCTAGCTTACTACTGTCCTAATGGCTCTTTCAAACGTCACAGTTCTAAATGATAGGAATGAAACAATCCGTTGCTTTAAAGCTCATCATTTGAATGATAAAATAATGAATGCATAAAACACATGATAAAATAGTTTTAACTGGGTCTGACCACACGCCCTTTCTCTCTGTAAACTGCATGTTTTTCGTTCCTTATTCGCCGTCTCTAGTGAATCTTTGCTACTTTGGTCCTGTGTTTATGATTTTAGCAAGTACCTATGGTAAATAACCTTGCACATGATTCCTGCGCGTGCTAGGGCTTTCATGGTTTTTATTGTTCCAGTTCTAGCAGTCTAGCTTTACTTCCAATGAGTCTAAAAGAAATCTCTACTTTCTGTCTTCACTCTCTTGAAAGTTCAAGTCGTTTGGAGCAGCCTTGCGTTTGTGGGGGACTTCTTTTATGGATTTTCTCATCACTAGGGGTGCTTCGTCTTGCTGTAGAAGTTTTATCTCCAGTGAGGCTCACCTCCTTGAAATATTTTCTCCTTTTGTAAATACTGAAGCCGGGGTGAACTGCCCTGCCTTAAAAGAAAGCACTACAGCATTTCAAGCTTATTGTTTTAGTTGTCATTAGGGAGCTTCTTCTGAGTTTGTGTTTGCATTTCTTTAATGAAAATCAATGAGAGACTTTTAAAGCGTTTTCAAAACTTCTAAGCTGTAGTACAACCTCAGTGACAACTGGGATGATGCCAGTATGAGTAGAATAAATGTAATTCAGGTGTAAAGGACCGAATGCAAATTCATTCTTTTTAGTTCAACAATGCCAATCAATTAGCTGTCACCTTACACTCGTGTGCAGGAAGAACATGGGGCAAAGTAGCACTGTTTACCCCCTTCTCGCATCTAAAAGAGATTGCCTAAAAGTCAGGCTACTTCTTTCTGTTCCTACAGCAAGATATTCCAACAGCTACAACTCTTCCTCACTCAGGAGGAGTGCAGAGGCAGCTTTGCAGGGAGAGCAGTGGGGAAAGGGGAAATAAACATACATTTTTATTTTAATGGCACATGTTAGCCTCCCAACCCCTCGTATGTAAACGCTTAGGTGTTAACCAGTTACTGTAATGTTACTATTAGGAGATGCCAATGCATCAGGAGTATAACCATGTAAATACATTCTACGCACTTTTCTGCTCTCCTCTTTGTTGTGATTGGGTTTTTTTTTGCACCCAGATAACCTCACAGATTTCACAGGAGTGCCTCTTAAATTAAGTGAGATCAGGATCAGTGGTCTCCTACTTTGGGGCCAATTTTGCTGGTTCATCTGCTGAGTTGTGCTTTGCTAACTTCACAAAATCACTTTAATTCCAGTTAAACTATTTCATGTTATCAGTGACCTCAAAATGTGCTACGCTGGTTATACAGGATAAGGTTAAGACTTTTCTCTCGGAACTATCTCATTGAATTAGGGGGCAGATTCTGAGCCACTGTAAAGTGCCATAATAAAAACTGATCTTAGGGGAGCTATGCTACTTTGCACCACGTGAGAACATAGCCCTTTGTATACCTTAATTCCTCTTTTTTTTTCATTGGCTGTATTATTTTAAGGTAGCAATTAATCTATTACATGCATCTAGCTGCTAGAGCAATGGAAAGCCTACAGTGTAGTACAAATCAGAAGCTAGCAGAGGCTTTAATTTAGTCAGAGACAAGCTCTGAAGGCAGTCAAAGAGCCACTGATGGAGTTCAAATGCTCTTTGTCCTGCAAAAATAAAGAGCCTGTTTGTTCTGCCTTTTTACATTAGCATCTTCTACCTTGCGGGAAGAAAAGGAGGAAGAGCTGTAATCCCAAGCTCTTGTTTTTAACAAAAAACAAACATTGAACTCATTGGTCTTACCAAAACTTTAGCTGTATGGCGAAAAGATGCAGTTGGCAATGGCATTTAACAAGTTTTACAGACTGTATGGTTTACACCCCAGAGGGATCGGGTGGTAAAGTAACTATTTCTCCTTTCTTATTTTCCCTCTTATTTCTCCCACCGCCCTGTGACCAGTGCAGTGCTGTGACAGATGTTGCCAGCTAAAGAACGGGGTTTGGGACCTGCCGGGTGCCAGGCAGCTTCCACCAAAGACGAAACACTCAGTATCTTACATTCACAGGGCTCGAGCCGTCAGACTCAGGTCCTCAACACTTGGCAGGGGCTACTTCTTGACTGTCAAAAAACCCCTTTGACAGCAATTTTTACTACCTAAGGAGGAAAGTAGTTATGATCAGAATACCTGATTATGGGACACCCAGAGTGGACTAATTTGCTTCTCAAACAACAGAAACGCATTTTAAATTTTTAACTGATTAGGCCATTAGTCCTTGCTTTGTTCCTTTTGGATCAAGTCATTCATGTGTGCTTGTAAGAATCTCCCTTTGCTAAACTGAAGACGAACTTTTCTATTCTATATCCTTCTTCTATACCCAGTAAGACCTAATATAAGGTAAGCATATTCCCCCCACCCCAGGAATTGTTTTGGTAGTTCGAAGACTGACCTGGAGTTGAAGAATCCCTTCTCTTTTGCTTTGTTTACAGGACATAGTTTGTGTAGCACACTCACTCTCCTCAGCACTTTCTGACAGTAGTTTCTTCTAAGGACATCACCCCATTCTCTTTGCAAATTACTATTATTTTCAACAGGGTTCGAAGGGGGTCCCAGGGTTACTGCTTTTACTAGTGGATAGATACAATTGCATCTGTACAGCATCCAGTAGAAGACAATGCTTTTATTATTAGCTTTAGCTTTATCCCGTGGAATAGCATTAGAGCCACTTAGTGTTCAGTGCTTTTGAAGAGACGTGTTTGAGCTGTTTATACCTGTGCAAAGCTCAAGTGGCAAATTAAGTTCAATTACTATCTGTCCACTTGCCTTATCTACCTATTTCCAGAGACGGTTCTTTTCTCAGTTTTATCTCTGGATTCTATCTCAAAAACTTCAACTTTTTCTAACCCAGACTCTCCATAGTGTATGCATTAAAAGGGCTATCCAATTATATTTATTACAGATATTCATTATGGAAAAAGGCTTCTTTTAAAATCTGAAAGTCTGCAGCTTGCCTACGTGCCTTTAAGAGCAAAACAACAGTGTCGACACAAAGAAGTACTAGATCAAATGAGGATTCTCTTAACATGGTTCACAGTAAAATCCAAATTCTTCTTAATTTTCTTATTCAGACACTATAGTAAAGAAGCCCAGTATATGTTTTTACCCCTCCTTCGTATGGCTGGCTAGGTCTATACGCTTTTGCCAACCCTAACCTTCATCACAAATTTCCAGCTCGTATCACATGTGTAAGTCTGCCATGATTACTATATACAGTTGCTCAATGGAAGATTGTTTTACAGACTAAATGGCGAAAAAAGTAATTGTTTATAATTAAACACTGGTGTCACAGGGATTCCTTTAAATGGACATATGTGAGAATTACAATATTGTTATGTTTCCTTATTCTATTGCTGTCATTAAAATTAGTGTATTTACTAAATTGTTAGTATGCTTGGCAAAACAGAACGGAGGATGTGTGTAAACGTATACATAAATGTGTGTGCACGTGTGGGTATATATGTGTATTTCTAGCCCATTGCATAGCACTTGATAATGGACAGACCTCAGAGAGGCATGTAAGATTATAGGAAGTGGACCTGTAAAACTTCTAGGTAAAGACACAGCTACTAATCGAAAATTTGCCCTGCAGAATAAAATAGGCCACAGAAAAGAGACGGCTTTATTTAGAAGATGAACTTATTAGTTATGCTACATAACTTTGGAGCTTTTGGGCTTATTGTCTCTGGTGTAAAGCATGGCTATATCATCCACAGACACTGAGCAACTATGCTGTTTTGCTTCAGGATCTGATTTTTCAGGGACTGACTAGACTGATTAACAAAAATCTGTTATCCTAGATTTAATTTTCTATATTTTATGTGCGAATGGGTGTATTATTTCAATAAAAGATATATTTTGATATTTTCAAATTAGATTTAATCAATATGTGCCATATTTACCAATGCTGAGTCTGAAAATTAAAAAGTAAAAGAAATTATAAATTAAGGGAAATTTTAAATTAAAAAAAAAAATAGCTGTGGCCAAAATTAAGATACCAAAATGTCATCCCATCAGTGTCTACTGTTACGGGCTGTCGGTGGCCCATTTAATGTTATAAGTTCTTCCCAGCATCTTAATTTTTCCCAACATCTGATAATGCAGTAAAAGAGGATATTGTTATCATGTACTTCAGTCCGGAAGGAACTGAATATATGGTAGAGTGTCTTGATTACTTGAATTGTCAAATTATCCAAAATTTATTCAGTTCTACAGTTCTTTGGCATAAAAAATTCTCGCTGACTTCAACAGCAATTCCCTGTATTAAACAGACAAAGTACACTTACTCTGTAACTGCAAGAAGGCTCTTTTTTTATGTGAGTCCAATTTGAAAAAACCATAAATTATTCTCAAAGGCTACTCAACACATTTATTAAAGGTCTGAGTTTGCAATTCGTATGGGAAGAAAAACACTCTGATTTTCATAGGTCTTGTAAAGGGTACCTTTTATTTTGAAGAAGAAAACAGGACACCAAACTTCTATGTACTTCTTGGGAATTCCAGCTTAAAGGAGAATTTCTTTCTGGAAATTGAATCATGGTCGATAGTCTCTCATGTTTGCAGAATGTGCAAAAATGAACAAATATAGTAAACTATGGCAATATTTGGCCTATATGTAGTGTATTCCACAAATAAAATAGGTTAAAACCTGGTATATAATAAATAGATTATAATAAATCATTGCATACCTTTGGTGCCACCTATATGCAAGCAATGGTGCAAGAAAGTTAAAGCACATTCCTGGAAAATATGTTGATTGAACTCACTCTGTCAGCAACATTCACCCCCAAAGAAATCGCAACTAAATTTATTAAATGGGAAGCTGCCAACTTAATAATAAGTTATTGTCTTCTAGTATAATGACAGAATATTATTTTATCCTACAAAGACTTCTTCCAATTAGCCAGCTTCACACTAAGACACAATAGTAGCTTTGTGTCATATTGCTTTGAATGAGATTCTTGCAAAAAAGAAACCAACTTCATCTTTTTAAAAGAAAACTTTAAAATCAAACTTAAAAAATCACCAAAGTTATTGTGTAAGCGCTTGTTGGCTTATCAGATTTCAATTATAAATCACAGAGAGTTTGAACTGGCTTTTATTTCATTAGTTGTATCTGTCTTATATTTTATTTTGTGCACATCACTTGCAGGATTTAAGTCTCCATACTTTGCTATTGAAGTTGCTTTTTTTTATTTCCAACATGACTTAATAACTGAAAGATGCCAGGTGAAATCTTGTTCAGTGTTGCTATTAACTTGCTACACACAAACTATTAAGCTTTTACAGGAGTTTCAGCAGCAAGTACCTAGTTCTGTAGAGTGATTTTATTTTATATCCAAGTAGGAAGAAGAAGTTGATAACCCTGTCTATGCCACCTGACTGTAAAGCCACAAAACTGCAAGTCTCTTCATAAAATTTTTGCTGTCTTACTAAAAGGTGCAAAATATTTGTATTATTTCTTCAAAGACAGCATAAAATAGAAACATGTAGTCCAGTCCAATACCAGTAATTCAGACTATCAACATTTGCCACAAAAACAATTGAACAGGTGCTTTCATATTTCAGCGTCTTTACCGTTCTATATGACTGTTAATGGTTTTGAATTCAAGCATTGCACGCTGGATAAATTCCTGTATTTTAGTAATATATGCTCATATTTGGTCCTTGTTCATGGCAATAAGAGTGGCATAGGATCTTTCATGCAAATCACTTGACAAAGTAATTTTTGAAACAGATGCAGAAACGAGGATGCAGGTAGGTCAGGGGCATGGCAGAAGGCCAAAAGCATTGGAAATGGTTATAAGGCCTTGATCTTCTCTCTCCTGACCCTCAACAGTTAATGGATGAGTAATGCAGGCACCCACTATAAGAATATGACGATGTTAATGCTGCAAAACAAGGAGATGTTTGTAAGTCTGAATCTAAATGATGACTGTTGAGGAGTTACTACACCTTTGCATTCTGCCCCTTAGGGAAAAAACAAGTGCAAATACTATGCAGTTATCATACCTTATAACAACTACCCCCTTCCTCAGTATGAACAGGCTTATCTGGCATTTCAGCTTCAGAGCGTTGCAGTCCAAATCATATTAGGGTTGCTTGTAACATAAATATTTCCTGTGTGCATTCATAGGTTAAAAAAAACCCCAACCAAACAACCCCGTAGATAACAGAAATCCCAGTGACCTCACTAGGGTCAGAATTTCAGCTCTGGAATTAAGACACTAAAATGACTGTTCTTTCTACAGAGCTCAAAGAGGGCTGTTTCTCAAGCCTTTCTCTAGATCATGCATTCAGCTCTGCACAGAATATCGCCTTCAGTGTCTAATAATCAATTTTCATCTGAGAATAATGAGACAAAGAAGCATCTTACAATGTGATTGCCAACCTGTAAAGAAACTTTTTTTAAAAAACTGAAGATATTATAATTCATTTTCAAGCTTTTCAAGGAAGAGACTTTAAACACTTCGCTGATCGCTAAGTGTTGTTTAAGTTGTCCTGTAATTTGAGGTTCCTTTTTATGACAGATCTGAAATAGATCTCAAGTAGGCCGTAGAAAAAGAATACCTCCTCTTTAAAAAAATCAATAGCTTTCAAGGCCCAGGATGGCCTCTGTGCTGAGATTAATAAAGCTTGACAATGCATTCTGAATGCAAGCAATGACTTCTATTACAAGGGGAAAAATGAAAAAGCTGCTATTACTGACATAGTCAATAGATTGCACCTCAGTGTATACTGTACTTTCTACATTTTTAATATAAATGTGTTCAGTTTCAGAGACGGGAGCATTATCAGCATTCATTTTACTTGAGGCAATAATGTGAGAAGTTGCATCTTGTGTAATAAATAAATAACCTGTCTTTAAAACCATTTACTTAGATCGCTTTTCCCAAATGCTTATTTAGAGGTGCTCTGTAAGGTGTCATATACCAAGACAGCCAGGTTATAGGGATTTTAGAAAACATGCTTTCTTTATTTTATACATAATATAATGGATTGTGAGGTATTTCTCTTCCGCCAGTTTTAGAAGTAGTATAATGGCAGTCTTGTACAAGGGTGAGATGGTGTGATTGAATGTGGTAAGTTGAAAAATGTGGCTTGAGGCCCCCATATTTTTCAGGGTTTCTTGGTGGTCATGAAGACCTGCCAGTAGAGGCCAAAAAGCTCTCCACCCTGGCTGGCAATTGCCCTTCTTTCAATTTGAGACTTATCTTTTTCTTTCATCATTTTTCTGGACTGGAAAGAATGGAAGAAACTATCTTCTCTCTATAAATACACATGTACAGATCTTCGCAACGTTTGTAGCACCCACTTGTACTAAGAAATTATCTTCTCTGCGTAAATGGATCACGTTAGATGGCACTTAATTATAAAATAAGGCACTGAGTTAATTCATGCTTTGTGCAGTCACTTCTCTGTATCTGTGTTGGCAAATACATTCATGTGAACAAAACCTTTCCAATCTGCTCAGAAGGATAGGGAAGGAAGTATATATTGCATAGGTAGCTTATAGGGACATAAAAATGAGAAATAATCAGCAAACTTTGAATTACTTCTAACAGTATCTAACATTGAAGGAGGTGTTTTGTACTCATCTGATGTCTGGCCATAACAGATTTTTCTTTTAACGTAATCAGAACAATGGGCCTGATATATCTCTAATGCCTCTTTTACATCAGCACAAATGTGCTGATTTCGTTGGAGTGACCCCTGATTTACACTGCTGTAAAGAAGGAAGAATCGGGCTGTAAATATATAAGGGAGGGAAAGCATAACTGTCTGAGGCTTCTGGAGACTCTAAGTACAAAATAGAGGAAGATTTATTTAGAGTGGCTCAGGGGTTGTAGCTAGCATAATAGGCTATAACGGAGCACAGGAAATTTAGGCTGACTGGAAACAGCGTGGTTTACTGTTCTGTGGCTTAGCTATCCATGGCTCAAGGTGAAAACTCCATTGGTTAACAGATAGACGTGTTTCCGACTATAGTTTAAAGAAACAGGTGGTAGTGAAGATATACCGTTTACGCATTCCTAATTCTATACTCTTCTAGTGTTGGACCTGGTTTGTAACTCGGAAAAACCTTCCCCTCCTGAGACCTCCCACTTCACATGGCAGATTTTGAAGTTAAACCTAAAAGTTTATTCTTCCTTTATTCAGCAAAGAAAATTTCTTTTCACTAATAAGGCTGCTCTGTTTAAAGTCTTCTGCAATACTTTCTTTAGGTCATGCAGGGAAACCTAATTTAGAAATATTACAGAAGGCAAAACTTACCATTTTCTGTCCTAGAACTCAGCACTGATCTGATTACTTTTGACTGTGATTCCAGGTTATCTACCTAATTTGTCTACAGTGTTATTACCAACATGTGTTTTCCCATGAGGAACATATTAATTTGGTCGTCGCCCTGGGGAAATCTAAAAAAAACCCAAACAAACTATTAAGTACAAGAATTCTTTTTCATAAAAAGGAACACCATATACACAATAGATGACAGGTTTGTATTTAGAAGAGCGTTGAAATCAAAGTATTTTCAGTCCGCCCTTTCCAATATAAATTCCTCATTTCAAAACATAATGTTCTGCATAATTAGATCACACAGTTTCAGCATCTGGGCTGTGTATGAGTCTGTTAAGTGCTGTGGTAAAAGCTATGGGTAGTAGGAAGAATGAAAGAAACTGATGCCCACCTACAGAGCTTCCGATGGACAGACTCTCTCGCTCCGGCTTTTCCTACTTTCTGCTGGACAGAGGTGCTGTTTTCTGGCGCTCTTTCCCACCTCTCCTCTCTGTGGCTCTTTCATAGGCACAAAATCACCAGAACTGGAGCCGTGGTGACAGTTTTGATGGTGACATAGTTTCCGTCTTCTGCCTCCCATACAGCAGGGTGGCTGTGAGAAAATTCAGCCTTGAGCTGCAATTAGCGATTGCCCACTCATTTCATCTGAAGCGCAGTCATCTAATGACAGCGTTTCTTCATCTGGAGATAACGTGACAGATAAAATGGGGTTCTGTGAATCACACCGTGTATGCGCATGAAAAGATTATTTTAATTTCTAATTAAGTGAGTATGTCAGACCAGCAGACCTGAGACCCCTTCCAGCATGGAAGGACAGTATACGAAATTTCCTTAGCAAATGCTCCTGTGCTGCCCTCCCTACTCTTCCTTACTCCTTTCCCTTTCCTTTGGATTTAATGAGGAAGCAGCCAGAAGCTTAATTGTGATAGTTAGTAATGAGTGCAGTACAAAATTAAATAATGTAAAAGAACATTGAGGTTTTGATTGTTAGCACGTTTCCCAAGTAATTTATAAAGGTACAGAACATGTTATGAAAAATGATAATTTACATGGATAAGAATGAATTCCCTAGTTTCTTGAGTAGGAATATCCTTTATTAGGTCATGGCTTATGGTTGTTTTAATGTAAAGAAAACTGTATAAAACCAACTTTGGATTGGTTATGTTGAAAAAATAATTTTGAAATGTCTTTTTTGTTGAAGAATGATATACTGTTATTCCTATTTCTTCTTTTCAATTAATTCCTTTAATTTGTAAGTGTAGTTTTGTTACCAATGACTGAAATTCAGTAAAACTCAGGTGAGAGTTTCAAGTGTTAATACAAATCCCTTAGTCTCTCGGAAGCAAAATGTGTATGAACACCCTGGGGAGCTTTTATTACACCAGAGAACCATATAATCAAAGATATCAAGCTTCTTAAAGTATAGATCTATTCCTTCATATTTTTAAAGAAATAAGCTCTTTTGAAAACATGGGGTTTATAAAAAAAAATAATTATTTAGCAAAAAGCTGGGTGATGCCTTAATACTCTACTGGATTCTGCTAGCATACAGGCTCAGAGAAAATTGTTGCTTATCTAATTTTACATACCCTGAAAGCAATTTTGAAAAATAGGAGTCATTGAGTAATATCTTTACCGGTGCCATAAATCAGAGACTTATTTGCATACAAATGAAAATTCAAACCAAAGTGCACTATGAAGTAACAGTGCCCTAAGTTAGGGATCAACATTAAAATATGACCCCAAGTCTCCACCCTGAAGTAAACCAGAAATCAGAAGATATCTTCTGTTGGGAGATATCTTCTATGTATTTGTTGTTGGGTTTTTTGGTTTGTTTGTTATTTTAACTCTGAACACATTCACAGAAGGATGAAATTATTCATTGGTCTTTGAGATAATGCCTGTAAACAACTCATTAGTATCTTATCATTGATAGTATCAAAAATACATGAAATATTCAGTAGATAAATCACATCAACAAGTCGTGGTTGTGACCTGTAGCAATGCTAATTCAGAAATGTGTACTGAGACGTGTGAAACAGCACATTGCAGAAGATGGAAGTGAACTCTCTGTACTTTCTGGGAACCATTTATTTCAGCGTCATTAAAAAAGGCAGTGGTGAATTCTGAGACAGTAAAATCAAGGTTCATCAAAGAATGATATTGGCTGTCTTAGAAAAAAAATCCAGTGAACTGGAACAACGGGGAAAAAAACCCAACACTTTAAAACACTGTAAGAAATTCTGAGACCAATTTGTAGGGTCAATATTGGAGCATAAATACACAAGTGACTATTTTAGAGTTAGAATACTAAACTAAATCTTAGTTACAGTGGTCAAGGCAACACCATCTAATTAAAGGTCTAAAGAAGGAGTTCCACCTACAGGGAATAAATGAAAAAGCTTCCAGATGAAACAGATTGGAAGGCTGCAAATGAGATATGTAATTTTTATTAAAAGAGATACAGCAATTTTCCCTATGGGAAGGTCAGCAGATGAAAAAGGACTATGTGCAAAGTTTTTAGAAATAGAATGTATTATTTAGAACAGTCCCTCCTTTTAATTTTTCGGTCTCTGAGCGAGAGTGTAACTTTAATTACACATTTGCTTCTTTCCATGAAGACTTCTCTCTTGCCTCAGTTTGTTTTTCTTTAACCTTAGCTCATTTTGGTAGTCTTTAGGCACTCCTGTAGTCCTGTTGACTTTGTGCCTACTTAAGTAAGTACTTCTAAATCTGCATAAAGATTATTGAATCAGGCTGAAGGCTGATTATAAATGTACAGTAAAACCTGTATAAATGGACATGAAGGCTACTTTCACATAAATCAGACAGAGACTTTTTAAATTATTTGAATGAGTTGCATATCGAGTAGATTTGTCGGCAAGCTAATACCATTACTGCTTGAAATTACATCTTCGCTACAAAATCTATTCCCGTATATGTAGGTCATCATAGCGGTTTCAAAGAAATTGTGTTTATATGGTCCTGTTTAATGTGACTCAGATAAAACAGTGCATTGGTGGCAACGTCCTCTGTCCTGATTGAAGACTCAGAAAAGATAATGTCAGTGGATGTAAAGGTCACAAGGTTAGTAAGGAAGGGTTAGTCAGAGGTCTGATCAGCAGATTTTCTTCAGCTGGACAACACAGCTTTCTCTGGTGCTGAGATAGGTCCCCATAGAAAAAGATGTAAGTCTCATTGCTCTTTATATTCAGTGATCTGGTTGGCATTTAGTGAGAAAAAAGGACATTATTATACCATAACTCATGGCATCTTTTGCTTTATTTTCTGTTTGTAAGTTTAAATATCTTAGTCTTTAGTCAGAAAGCAAGTGAAAGCTTTCTCCACCTTGCTCCAAGCTCCTTTGCTGCCGTGCTGTCCTCGGTCTTTCTTGCTTGAAACTTTGAACTGATGCACCATTGCAAACAAGGAGAATGTAAAGTCCTTCGTTCCGGTTTGAGATACTCAATTAGAAGTGCCTCAACTACAGTCAGCACCCATAATGTTTAACAAACAGCTGTGATTACTTTGGTTGTACCAAGCTACAGTGACTACTTCAGGTTAGTCCTACAAGAATGATTCAGATGATGCCAAAGAAGGAATGGGAAGAAGTGTCTGAAGAGTAAAATGGAAATCAGTGAGGAGGAAACCACTAAAGAGGAAAGAAGGAAGATTATCACAAGTTTGCTTGTGAGAGAGGGTCCGGTGCTGGCAGAGAGCCTACTGGTTGCTAAAATAAAAGCTCGTTTTGGAGTGGTACAACAAACCAAACAGGTTCATCTTCAGTCTGCTTTCTGGTTGATGTTAATTTCTGTATGCAAAATTTCTTCCGTCTTGCTTCCATGTCTGATCACTAATATTTTAATTTAATTTGTTTCTGGGACCACTTTATGAACTCAGCCATAATTCTTCTGCAGTTTTTCACCAGAAGCAGGGTATCACTTCATGGAGGCTGTCTAAACTGGCTCACTTATGTCCTTCATGCAACAAAGACTCAAAATCAGTGAATCGGGCAAATTTGCTGCACTGAAGGGAGTAGAGCCATTATGGAGCCTGCTGGGTTGGTGAACCTTAGACTCCTGCAGAGATGCACCCCAAAAACTGCATGAGACGTTTGGGTCAGAGGCTCAGCCTACAGCTGTGGAAGGAGTTGTCAGAGATGCCTGGTGGAAAAATGCTTAACACCAGTTACTCCCTAGGAAGTTTAAGTCCTCTCAAACTATAACTGTCTCTTGAACGAAAAAGAATTTATTGAGAAAATAATAAAATAGGGACTCTGATAGTATTCTGGAGAGATTATACTGGTGTATATTTTATATTTTCAATGTATTACACAATCAAACTTTGTATAATTCACCAAGAAAGTTGTAGCAATGTTTTAGAGGCTAAATTCTTCTCAGGAGTAAACAGGTACAGTTTCATCAAAGGTGACACATCAGTCCGATTTCTTGTCTGGTTTCATTAGAGGAAAATCCCATTTAACACGAATTATACCCTTCTGTAATGTCCATGAATGAGGACAGAGTACTGGATTGGACATCAAATCAGTAATACCTTCAAATGCTGACTTTTAATTTAAGACTATGTCTCCTGCAAACCTACTTACAACTAATCCTTTGAGATCTGTGGGAATGTGAGTGGATGGAGATGTTATAAAAATTAAATAGCCTCAGTTTGCCCTCAGCTAGGCTGAGAGGCGTGAAAGAGATGTCAAAATTTGTGGGTAAATAGGTTTAATTTCCACCATTTTACATATAGTCTTTGAATTTTGCCAACTGTATGTAGTGCCAGCACATGATTATCTTAAATTCAGTCTACTCTGAGGCATGTTTAAGGGAGCTGCTAAACTACTATTAATATCTCAGTGGACATGCTGTGCAACTTAGGGATGACAGTAATTTTGTAGTTGGTCAAATATTTAACATAGGGTTCAGGTATTGTGTAAATTAGTATTCTCTGCCGTGATAAAATCAACTTATTAGAATACAAATGGGTTTATTGTGACAGTATCATTCTTCCCAGTTCATATTTCTCTGCATCACGGTGCAGAAATGGGCTTTGCTAGGTTAAGAGTTCTTTTTTGAAGAATCCTAGGGAGAAATTAATAGAGGATGTGAACTCTGTCCTTTGAGGTGTATTAATTTGGTGAGATGGGAAGACCTAGGAAGTATTTGATCGTAGGATGCATACAGTGTAATATAACCAGTGGTATTAGTTGCATCCCTGATCTCTGGGATGGAACAGAAAAATCTGTTTACAGAACTAGTTAATTGAATGTGCACTGTAAAAACTTTTCAGATTTCTTATCAACAGTATTACCAGTAATAAACGAAAGTGTATCTATTGTTTAAAATGGAACACTCATTAAAAAAAAGTCTGTATTCAAAATGAAGTATGTAAACCCAGTCATTTGTTCATTAAAGCTAAATGATAATTCACATTGCAACACCTACCCATCCCCTCACCAAAGAACCAAAATATTTCCACACATATTATGTACATTATCCTAAGTGATCACTGTTGCTTGACTGCATCCCCTAGTACGTGCAGCCAGAATGCCATGCAGTGTAATCATCAAGTAATTAAAGGCGGCATTATACAGCGTTAGGTACCTCTTAGAATTTCAGCTGTAAAATATTTGAGTCAAATGTAGTGTGGCAGGCAGAACTTGTGAACGCCAAAATGCCCCATTTCTCATAAAGTCTCGCAAACGAAAAGCTTTAAAGAATATCCTGTGAGTCTTGTTCCATTGTGATTAGAGATAAAACCAAGGAAAGCTGATTGTTTTTGTCAATCTATTAGTCTAAAACAAAAAAAAAATACAGCATTTAAGCTACATTCCCATAGATCAGATTATCACGAGCAGTGACTTTTCCGTACACACTTTATCTATGTAAGGATGTTCCCATAAGCTACAAGTGTTTTCTTTGTGTTTGTGCCAAATTGCATGGCTGTGCTTAACAAACTGAGGTCATTCATGCCACGGTTGTTACAAGCCATTAAAACTCAGAGTGAAATACTTAGGGCGTTCATTTTGCAATTGGCAGAAATACCGTGGGCTGGTAAACACCGGTGATTGTCAGCAGCTAAAAAGAAAAGAAAAAGCTTGGGGCTTTAACGTGCGTCAAGAACAGGTATATCAATAATGTAGAGTTAATTTAGCTAAATGTACATTTTAATACCAAAATATTGGAGGGAAGAACAGATGTCAGAGACTTCTTGACTGTTCCTTGCGGTTTCGTAGAATAAACTGGATAATAGGCAAGGGAAAACCATAAAATTATCACCCTTCGTTTCTTTTCACCAAATACTGAGTGATCTCTTTAGTGGACTAATCATTCCTGACTGTGATTTTTGAAATGGCAGGATAAATTGCACAGCTGAAGTTAATGAAGAACTCTGAGGTTTGACAAATTCATTTCCTCTGACAAATACCAAATGTTTATAGCGCTTGCTTTAGTTTCAAGCCATTACAGGTGCGGCAGAGGTGGAGGAATAACTTCACTTAAAAATGATGATTTTGCCAGGGAATAACACAATCATCCTGTCCGTCAGAAATATATTTCCTTTCAAGCCCAGTAATTAAATAAGCAATAATATTATTAAGTTGATAAAGATGAAATACAAAAATAGGAATGGAACCTTCTCAGGAAGGAAGAGAAAGCAGAAGGTTAAGACCTGGGCTACGGTCTAGAAGAGGTCTGTAATTGCGTTGTTGTCTGGGCGTTGACTGGCTGATTGAGCAGCCTTGGAGGTGTCCACAAGCTGTCAGGCCAGGGAATTGGAGTTAATGGACAGCTAATATCGTGATTGAATGGTAAAAGTGGAGCCTGATCTCTTTGAGGATGGAAAATCAATAGTCTATTAGATTTGTCAAGATGACAGGGGGAGAAAAAAGCGAAAGTCTGCCGTATTTGCTTGCATTACCAGGGCTGCTCTAATTAAGCACCCACCTCGAGATGGAGGGGAACCTGGAGAATTGAAGTAGTAATGAGATTCAGGCTTGAAGTAAATGAAGTAACTGCAGCATAAGGCATGCTGACAGACAATTAAACCTCTTTATCAATGCCGCTTCTTTCCAGAAATAAAATCTCATATGGCAGCTATAAAATAAGCCTGAGCCTGGTATGATCATAAATCTTACTGCAGCTTGTCGTTGTGCGCGTTATTGTTCACGTTGTTTTGGAGTTGTTTTCACAGAAAATTGTAGATGCATTGGCTGATGCTGAGCTTTACCAAATGAAAGTTTCTGCTCCTACGAGTACATGTCCTGCCTAGAATTACTCTGCATCAAACCTGTGCTCTTTCACTATTAACTACTGATACCCATCGTGACACTCCCGACTTGCCGATAGCACGGCGTGCCTGGGTACATGCCAGCCAGTTCAGTGGCACACGTTAGCTCTCATTCTCTTTTTCCTTCTTGCCATCAGGAGGTAACCAATCTGCCTAATTCAATCTACGTGCACATATCTCATCCAAACCTGACAGTAGACGTAATGCCTCTGACATTGGGCATGTTCAGAATGAGCCCACATTCACTGGAGTTCAGTGCTGCACGAAATTGCTGATTTGGATTAAACCTGAAATTCTCCAGGACTTCAGATGGCTCACGTACATACAAAAGTATAGTATTATTAGTTCTGTTATCTCTTTCCTAATCAATGAGGTTGAGCAAGTGAAGGGTTTTGGGCTCCAGATTTCTTGTAGGAGAATGTTTGACTTTTGCAATGAGCAGTGGCAGCGAAGGCGTGCCTTTCTTCTCCCAGCGTTTAAGCCGGCCACTGCTGGATGGTCACGCGAGATGCATTGCTTTCGATCATTTTTCAGCAGACAGCTTTATGGGGGAAGAAATTCCTTTACCTTGCAGCCCTGCTTTGCTCCATACCCAAAGTGGTTGCTATTCGCTGTAGCAAATTGAAGCCAATCTGTTGTGTGCTCTGTTTCTTAGAGGCAGAAGGCAGTAGGTATTATACAAAGTTAACTGAAATTTGAAATTGAAAATATATAATTTGGGTCCTTAGTACTTTTGGCCTGCCATTTTGATTAAGTTAATTGTAATATTAGTTGCTGAATGCTCCAAGGAACAAAATCAAGAAAGGGTTCTACATACACATATCAATCACTGCGAATTGACTTTAGATTTGTGAGAGAATTTGCAAACACTTTACAAAACTTCTTTGATCAAGGAGAGTGGTTTTATATTGAGTGATTGCTTTGTCAGGACTCTAAATTATAATCTACGCTAAATTCCAAACTAGACTCAAAGGCAAGACCACACTGTTATTGTACTTTGTTGTATTTCTGTGAGTAGATGTTTCTATTAGATGTGTAGAACCAGGGAAACTTTCTACGTATAAGGTTACTAGTGCCTTTGTTTTGGCTATTTTATTTGTTATCCTGTTAAAATGAAAGGCAATTTATTCTACCATATTCTATGTTTCTGTTAATATGTCTACGGAATAATATAGATTAGAATATGAATTTAAATAATTCTGTGTATCTAAAGAGTTACAGAAAGCGTTTTGTAAGTGATAGAGCTATACATGAGCCAGCTGTTTCTCTCAGATGTATGTATGTATTCTTTGTGGCTGAATATTCATTTGGTTGGCTTCCCTTCATTATGGATTCAGCTTGATCGGAAGTTGTTAAGTTCATTTCTGCCATTTACTATACCTTATTTGACTCTACCTCCATTAAAGATCCACTGGTTGCTCTTCATTTAATCTCAAAATCCCTTCGTCTTTTGATCATATTTATTTTTTTAATTTACTTCCATTACTGCATTGGTTATACCAGGCTTAATATGAAGAAATGAAGTTTAAGACCATAGCTGCCTTCAATCTGGACTCAATACGGCTTCAAGCACGGGGTAGTTGAAAGACCTTCACGTTTTCTTCACAAGAAAATACTTTGTAGTTTGATCCCATTTCTTTTTATAAGGGTTTTATTACAGATTGTGGTGATTATGCGTTAAAATTTATTACCTAAGTGCATAACATATATGAAGAAACCCATCTAATATTCCAAATATAATTTGAGGATGTTTCTTGCACTATTCTATTAGTTTGTTTGGGTTAGTAGATTAAATAAATGACAAGTGACAGAGTGGTTTAAACTGAGTGCCTAGTACAACCTGCCTTCACATCTGCTGTGGTTTAGAATAAAAATATGAGTACAATGACCTTGATTTAATCTTTGGAGAATGTTTGTAGAGCATTAAAAGTTCACAAGTTGTCATTCATGATGATGAACTAATCGACTTGTAGGAGGATACAGAGTATGTGCCCGAGTCTGCAAGTCTTTGACATTTTCTGGTGTGTGGTGAATGGCTCACTGAGGGGGCTGGACCCGCTGGGAATCGAATGCTCTACGCCACTCTTTGGCACTGGTCAGTGTTTCGTTAAGTCAGGTCTTAAAGTGGTAATGATTTAAGTTCAGGTGTTACTGCAGAGTTTTGTAATGTAGGTTGGAAACTGCTAACTCATGTTCTCTCTTGACAGGAACCGGTCAATACCTCGTTGCCACGTCATTTGAAACATAAAATTAGAATTTGGCATAGGGTAGGTTTAGATCTTTTCTTAGAGAATCAAGGTTCATTATCAGTCTGAGTCTGATGCCTTCTCTAAAGAAATAGATTTGGAGCCTGCAGTGCCAGCAACTCAGCTTGGTAAGAGAGCCTGTGGTCTCTAAAGGTGCAAAAAAAGTAACAACTTTTAATCAAAATGTTGAACAGTACAATAGCAAGTATGACTCCCCCTAGAAAGCACAGGACTAACACGCAGTTAGGTATTCTTCAGTCTAAATGCACTGAAATACAACATAAGTAAAGGGCCTTACCCAAGTACAATAGTTCCCTGAAATTATTACATTGAAGTTATTACAATGTATTTGTGTGATAAATAAACACACATTCTAAGAACTAAACAGATAAGCTTTCCCTAGAGGTGGCAAGACTCAGGATATTTTTTAAAATAATGGATAGAGTTAACACAGAGTCCCGAGACCCTCAGTGACAGCAGCACCGATAGGCGGGCAGCACCTGCCTCTTATTTGTACCAAGAAGACTGCAGCTTTGGTTTCTTTACTTATCTTAGTTTGGCACTTAAGAACTTCAGAGGGGAGAGAAGGCTCCCCGATACATTCTTGTTGATGTTGGCAAAATACATCTATTTCAAATGGAATACTGATTTTTGACAGTCTGGCGGAAATCTGATCCATTGAAATACATATATCATTGTAGGCTAGTGCAAGTGCGGCTTTATAAATCATTCTTTTGACACAGTGGTGTTTCAGTGATATTTCTTAACATTCTAGTTTTCAAAGTATGCTGTTCAGGATTCAGCGGTGCTGTGGCAGAGTAACTGTCTTAGTGCTTAACAGGAATGCAGGAAAGCAGACTTTTCATTGCACTGGTAACTTAAAGTAGCCAATAGTCTTTATTTAGGTTGCACCTTCAATATGAGAAGAACTAAGATAATATTGCAGAGCTTCTAACTTCTGCTTTTTAAATAGTTTTAAAATAATTTTGGCTTTTATCAACCAGAATTCCTTTGATAGTCTTCAGTAAGATACTTTTGATTTTGTCTTCACTTGGAACTAGATTCTATAATCTAATATTCCAACAGTGATAAATGTGAACACATTTATAAAAGAAGGCACATGGTTTTTAAATTGCGTGAAATTTTTGTTGAAATGGTATTGTAAACACAATGCAGCCATAAGTGATTATTCAATAATTTTACAAATCAGAACAGATTTTAAATAAAAGGTGTTTCATTTCAAGTACTGGTCACTTTAGAATTGGTTTTTACTTTAGATTTTATAGTGGCTCTCCCTTAAGTCTTAGGTTAGCCATTCCTAAAGCTAACCAGCACTATGTGAAGGTATCATACAGTCTAAAAGTCTTTCCACTTGCTTCACTGCATTTCAAACAACGTCCATAGTTTTGAGTTGCCGTCTCTTCCTGATACCTGGGAATGTGTTTCTTTATGAGCTTGCTTTTTTTTTTTGTCCCAAATCCTTGATCGTTAGGTTCAACTGACATTTAAAAAGTCCCAATTTCAGATTTAAATCTCCAAACTACTGATAAGTGCAAATCAGTTTTGGTTGTAAATAACGCCAAGCATTTCCATTTCCAGTACTTGAAAGAATTGAGGTAATAAAAAAGATCAGGCTATGAGTGACAACTTAAAACCTTACTCACTAGACTGAAAAGGTTATAAAGTTACAATTTAATGTGTACATACTCCAAAATTTTAAAGCGGTTTATAGATAATTCTAGTAGCTCTATAAATACTTAACTGAGCTCTTCAGGCTTATTTTTCTGATGCTACATTCATTCCAACTATAAATTTAAACTAGACTGTGTCAAAGGAACAATTACAGTTTGTCACAAAAAGGAAAATTTAAACCCATGTCCTTTTCTTTATAAATTATTAGACATATAAAATGTGTTATTTTCCCCTTAAATTTTAAATTCATTTAATGTCAAGTTCACTGCCATCTGGATACGTGATTTTATGCGCTTCTCAAGGAGGACTTACTCAGCTAATTTTTGCTTCAGTTCAAGCGAAAAATCTTTTTAAAACAAGTTCTCACTGTTTGCAGAGAGAGGCATGTTGAGCATGCTGACCAATTTGTGTTTAGGATCATAAATCACATTCCATTAGGCATATTAGAAAACAAATTGTTCTTTTCAGAATATACTTTATGGAATATTAGACATGATGCCGCATAATGGAGCTAAATCTTCAGTGAATAAATTTGGTGTAAAAGGGATCCAATTTGTGTTTAAGGAAGAAAGTTAACGTTCTCTTTACACAGCGCATACTGCAATGCAATTTATTAGCATTTCATTCATAGGGACTGGAATTTTTCCAGCTGCATTCAGTTGAGATTATCTGACCTTGGATTTGGGTTCAGACAGTGCATTCTCCCCAGTTTTTTGAGTGTATTTATGTGGTCTATACGTTTTAAATGGAGAATATTGATTTGTATAGGTTGTGAAAAGAATATCTAAAAGCAGTTTACCACATATGCTAAAGAAATGGAAGTAGATCATTCCACTTCTTTCCCAAAGACCCAGCTTCTTTTGATATTGCAAATGCTCGTGTTATCTTTAGTATGTAGCCTTAATGAATGCTTTATCTTTGGCAGTAATGTGCAGAGCATAAGTGGTACTGGCCTTGGAGGGCTTTTTGACTTAATTTGCTGGATGCGAAGCCTCTGTTTCCAATAATTTATTATGTTTCGAAACCATCTCTGGGAACATAAAATGTGCACCTGAGGCTAGCTTTTATTTATTTCCAATCAATTTTTGAAGCTGTGCTATTTTCTGGCATGGAAAAGTAGATATCAGTCTACCTTTTTTCCTGCCCTCCCCCTTATCCCTAATATTTAAAGCATGAATAAAATCAATATGATCATATATTGATTTGAATAACATCTTTTGTATGCTTCAAAGTGCATAGCAGAATTAGAAATCGCGTTAAACTCCAAAAATAATTTGATGGCAGATTACGCTAAGTATTTAATCACTCCAAAAAAACCAACCCCAACAAATGCCTCAGCTGAATCTCTCATACCAAAATTGATTCTCTTGCACTGGATTTCAGACTTTGTAAAGTATTAAAGAGCTTAACTAGTAAATTAGAAGACAAGATAACTGCAATGTAGATAAATTAACATTGCTCAGAGAATTTTAACCAGATTTTTGCCTAATTATTTGTTCTCTACTGTGTAGCAAAAATGAGCAAAATGAACTCCATGGAAATACAGGATTTTGAATGCATTGCTTTTGTGTAACTGGGAGCGAAGGGTGCATATCTGCGTTTATTTGTATCTCATATTTAAGTTGCAAGGTATTTTGGCAGGGTTTGTCATCCGTAAGGTGTTGCTGCACTGCTTGGTCTAAGAGGATCGTTGTCATGGTTGGGAACCCGACCCCCTCCATTGGGACATCACAAAGAAAGGAAAGGCCCATAAAGTCTCAAGTATGAAAGCTTCAAATAGTTTTTACCTTGTTCATATTCCTGTGCAGTGAAAGCCCTTTCAAACACTTACCATCGTTACTGGCTGGCTTTGGTCATTCTTCTACCCAGCTGGACAAATGGGGTAAAAACCCAGGTGAAAAAGCAATGCTGTAAATCTTCTTTATCACTTCCTATGAAAGCTAAACCTACAGCCCGCAAAATGTATGTGCTTTACTTCACACGCCTAAGTCATCCTCTTGAAATGGATGGGACTTCTGAGGGGCATAGATTTAAACAAGAGCATCGCTCCTTACGGGTCCTGGATCAAGATTTACGGGTGCACTGTGTACGCTTCACCGAGAGATTTTGGCCACCAAAGCGTATGAAGATTCCTGGATTTAGGCCTCGTGGCAGCTTGTCTGGCTTGTTTGTTCGGTTTGTACAATACGCTTCTCTACAGACAGGATCAGGCAGGTGGGAGGCAGGGGATGCCGCTGCTCCGGAGTCCCGACGGTGCCCAGGAGGGCTGTGGGGAGACAGCAAAGAGGATGAGAGGGTGAAGACTGTGAGTGAGGGGAGAGCCTACAGCACAGAAAAACAGAGAGATGCTGAGTGGCGTTGGGAAGATACACCTTCTCCACCCCCCCAGGGCTCTGGGCGACAGAAAGGAAATTTTGTCGGGAGCTCAGGGGCAGAGCAGTGCTTGCCACAAATCCAGAGAGCTACAGAGGGATTGACACCAAGCTTGGGGGAGAGGAACAGCCTAGGATGGCAGAGGAGGAAGAGGGAAATCTTTCCTAAATCCACATTTCATGCATTTTCTGTCTTATCGAATCACTTTGCATTCCCTCTGTCCTAAACAGTTAATTATTCTGGTTCTTATTCTAATGATGTTTGGCCTTTTTAATATTAAGGGACTGTCTGTTCTGTGAACTCACTGTAAGGAAAAGGTCTAGGCAGATTTACCTCAAAGCTTTAGCTGAGTTAAAGTTCTATTACAAGCCATTGAGGTGATTTAATTTTATTACTTCAGGACACTTTTTATGAGGAAAGTTAGTACATACTGCAGTGCTTTGCTGAATCCGGGCTTCCTTCTCCTTCATTCCTATCTGAGCACTTGGTAGGCAAACACCATGGATGCAGCTGTAATACATGCTGGTATTTTAAACTGGTATTTTAAACTGCAGTGTAAGGATATAAGATTTTTTTTAATATTGATTTGGCTTCATCTGCTTAGCTGACCCCTGGCATGAATACCATATTTAGCTCTGAACTTTGCTTTTAGCTTTTTTCTTTTTCTTTTTTTTTATTTTTATATGAAGAGCCCAAACTACTTTTTTCTGTGTGTGCGTGTGTAGCATAAGCCTCATCTGGCACTAGTTGGTACAAAAAAGCCCAACATCAGAGAACAGCAGTATATTTTTTTCCTTCCAACTACTATCAGAACGAACACCAGGACCAAAGGCTCTCATTGAAAATAATTCCTTAAATAATCACTTACCTTGAAGGCATTTGATCTGAATGATCTGAATGAAACTGCTGATAACTTCAGAGAAATAGAAAACTGTGTTAAAAATCACTTTCTCCTGGGGACTGAAGTCCTGTCAGTCACATGGTGGATTAGAGGCTTGGCAGCAGGCCAGCCCATCAGACAGCATGTAAGTTCTTTGATGCCAATTGCATTAGCTTTCCTCCACTAATGTGCTCCAGAGCTTGGAAAATAAAAGAATGAAGGTCAACATACCAGCGTGTACCCCGCTACAGCGAGGGCTGCTCATAATGCGCAGGAGAATGAAAGTGCTTCGGAGTTCAAGCTGCAGGCTGAGTGACCTTCTCCTATGCCCAAGGTCCCAAGATTTTGTCCTCAAGTCCCGAGTGCAACGAGGGCTTGTCAGAGCCCTGTCCCAGGATGCAATTTACTCTGAAATTCCCAACCGGACACAGTTTGCCTTCAACCATTACGGCCTGTTATTTATGTGCAGATGCTGTGGGCTATGAACTTTCTGCAGAGTGTAACCACTGCCGAACTCCACTCTCCCTTTCTGGGTCTTGTTCATTGTGAAGGGCCATAATGCACAGGAATCCGTGTAGCTCGTGAGTAGAAAAGCTAGACTTTATGACTGATTTGAATGCCCTCGGACAAAAAGTCTGCTTTACCCACACCTTCTCCCACAGGCATCTGATGTGTTACAGAGGTGGATGGCAGATCCGTGCGTCTGCTGACTTACGATAACCATAATACAGTAGAGGCACTACACAGATGATAGATGACCAGACATGATCGTGTGTTTGCAAGGTAATTAATTGCTACATCCTTCTTCGCCCCTCAGAAATGGGGAGGAAGAATCAAGCCGCTCCCAAAAGCATCTGAAGTATGATACTTGCTGGAAGGTGGAGCCTATGTGTTGAAGGAAAATGTAGAAACAGAAGATAAATCTAAGCAATCATCAAAATACAGCAAGGTGACCATATCCTAAGTGTATTTAGTCAGCACAAAATAATTGGGTTTGATGTGGAGAGGCATGAATCCAGCCATGAAAAGACTTGGAGCCCTCCAGTCTAACCCCCATCCTACCCAGGATGTACCTGAGAGATTTCCACACCTTTTCTTGTTCCTCTCCCTGAACATCATCTTGTATTCTTCCCACTGTGTGTATTTTGGACAGCTTGGAAGACTTCTGCCCCGCTGCTGTGACAACAGTACCACAGCCCTTAAATTCACACTTCACTACTGAGAAGGAGTAAACTGTGACTCCCCGGGTAGCAGTTGGCACAGAGTTTGGCATCAATCAGCTTGTAAAACTGGTAGATTGACACTGAAATCTACCTTGTGACTAGTAAAAGAACTAGAGGAGTATAAAATTGTGGAAAGGAAGGAAGCTTTTTCACATGGAATAGCAAAAATCAAATAGCTTATTTTGGTCTTAAGCTGTTTTCAGTCCAAAGGAGGAAGGGTTTTATTTTAACCTCTGATTTTTCACTTTTACACCGTAATAACCTCATCAGGGAGATGGGCTGTAAAGTGGGGAACAATTTGTAATATTTCCCCATGACTGTTATGTGCTAAATTTGCCCTTCAAGCTTGAAGTGACTTTGGTTTTAAGTCATTATCGGGGGATAGACCTCCCAAAGCAAGGGAACTCTGCTCTACTTCTCTTCCCTCATACTGGTGATAATTAATGCTCATAAAGCAGAGGCAAGGGCAACACTGTAACAGCTACCCTTGATAAGCTTATGACCTTATAAGAAAACTCTCATTTCTTGCCAAAACTGGGGTTTGATTACACAGTGTTATCTGACATGGAGTGAAAAAAGGCTACATTATTTTGCTAGATTAAAAGCGGTAACAACAAGAATATGTAAACAATGAAGGAAGAACATACTTTGTCATTAAATGAACAAGACAGATGATGGATGATGTGGAGATTAAAGTGCAAGAAATGTTGGAGTCATTTTTAATTGCTTAATTTTATCCCTGTTAAATGAAGAAACATATCTTCCGTGACTTCAGTGGTGGCAAAAGGTGAATTATATGTAAGTTAGAGATTTGGCCTGAGATTAAATTCTTTACTTAGCTATATGCAAATCTGGATCTCCATTTTGCAGCCGAGAGGTAGCAGTAATAGCAAGAGAAAAAAAATATTTCCTGTCTGTTGGCCTTGGAAGTTTTTTGATCAGTGCAAAGATGAGTCGTGCACCTTTGGATGACTGATTTTGTTTTGCACATACTGCTCAGATCTTCTATAACCGTCCAAATGTTCTGCTCATTTACAAGTCCTCTGAGCTTGCAAGGTTTGCATGGAAACAATAATACAGAGCATGTCCAACCATAACCTTGAATATGTTACAGGATAATTGCAGAATCTTCTTCGTAAAATTCACAAGTAAATTTTTTAGGATTAATACAGAGCATCCTGATACATAGCACTCTTTTCACTTCTGTATTCTTTTCACCTGAAGTAGTCCAGTAATGATATTAAATTTCTCTTCTTAAACAACTACAGTCTGAAGATTTGCAGCATTTATCTGGATTTTTATTTTTTTTTAGTTTTAATATTAATTATTTGGCGTACTGATTTGGGACAGTACTTACCAATTACTGTAAGATATGTGTTTGTATGCATAGTATAGACAGAGAATTTATGTAGGTTATAATTAGGGTTTTCTGATACTTCTGGTGGTAAAATTCATTTTGGAGTTGCTTTTAACACTTTTATGCTGTATTTGTGATGAAACCCACAGCAGATCTTTGTCTCAGGATGAATTAAATGGAAAATTAGAGTGATTTTTTTAATCAAAATATGAATCCAGTGGAGAAAAGTTGTTTTGCTTATAGTGTCTTGAAAATTCTGTCGGTGCATAAACAGTTTCTCCCACATATTTAGGCAGATGGATTTGAAATACTACAATATGGAGATGTAGCTTTTCTTCAGCAATGTCTGTTTCATAATCTTTGTACGAGTCCCTCTTATTTCATCTTTTACACAATCCAGTAATTTCTTATTAGAAAACTAGTTTTGTATGTTTTCTATTTTGTTCTAGCTTTGTATTATGTTTCACGGGGGAGGGTGGAGGGAGAAGCCATGCTACTCCCAAGTAGTTTTGTTAATTTTGACTCATATTATAATAGTAATAATCTTCTAAAACTTAAGTATGATTTTTTATTACACTGCATTTTTCTATCCTCTACTTCATTTCATGCTTTCTCACCCAGGCTGTGGTCACCTAATTAGTTGATCAGTGGCATAAATGAAGGGATGAAAACCTTCATGGAGACAGCAGGAACAAATGTAGGAAGGTTAGGATTTTCGAACTAGTTTTGCTATTAATGGAGTTTCTTTCTGATCCACCTTAGGAGATTTCTCTCTCTGCCCCCAACCTCCTCACTACTCCTCATTGCTATGATACATCTCACAAACTCCTCTGTTTTAACAAATTCTTGTTCAGTTCTTAGTGAAGGGGTAAAAACTTTTAGACAAGAAGCGAAAGTAGCTGGAGGCAGGATCTCTCTATTATTTGGGAGGTAAACAGATTTATCCCTCTTAAAGTAGTGATTAGTAAATCTGTTACCATTTAACAGCCCTGTGGCTAAGGTGATAAAATTAGTTTATCCAAAACCAGAAATATGCCAATAAATGCGATCCTCATAGTGACACTGAAGTCATTAGGAGCAATTTTTCCTATAAGAAAGGAGAACGTAGCTGAACTAAAGGTACTGTAAATATACAATAGAACTTGAAATATTTAGAAAGATACAGACTCAGATCAACTGCAATACACGGTCTCTTTTACACATAGACCGTTAAAAGATGCATTAGCTTCTAAAGTATTTTATTGCTAGAGGTTTTCTTTGAGTTGGAGCCACTAGAAGCAGGGAGTATGAGATGGCCAGGGAACAGAGAGGTGGGAACAGAGATGCTCTGAAGCTACGTTGAGAACGGGCAGTTGAAATGGAGGTGGCCAGACAGTGGGTGGAGGTCAGGGGCTGAGCATGCTGGAGCGTTGGGGCTGCTTGCACGAGGTGACTGAGAGTATGTGGGGAAGGGAAATAAGAAGGTGAATAAGAAATTGGACAGTGTAGGTGATGAGGTTGAGGCTGGGACAAGAAAAGAAACAGGAGAGGAACTAGCTAGATTGAATGCAGCAGAAGGGAGAACACGCAGGGAAGCACAGAGAGGGTTTCCCTAGTAGAGCAAATGGTGTTTCAGAGGCTGGAAGGAGTCCCCTGCGAGTCCCCTTTCTTTTGCTGCCTCTGAATGTCTGTAAAGCTCCTGTCAGATTGTCCTATTCTTCTACCAACCGTGAAAATTTACGTGCTGGCTTCATAAAGGAGGTGTTACATGGATATGTACAGTGCATATGCGGTATGTATATATAGTGGGGTTTTGCTATCGACTGCCTCCTTTACCACGTTTCTCAACTTTTCTATCCTGCTTGCTGCTATCTTTCTCACCATAACCTGATCTATCTATATAAAGGTCCATTTTGTGAAATGAATGGATCTGAGCTTTTTTTTCCTTTTTTTTTTTTTCCCCTTCCTTTTTTTTGGAGGGAGGAGAGGTAGATGTGGGGGGAAGAGGAACAGTGTAAATCATTCACAGGCAAAAGATTGCACAAGCAGCACCAGTTCCAGGCATCTTAATTTAAGTGCCTAGCTTTATATTTAGACAGCTATTATTTCCACTGACTTTACTGCAAACTTTATCTGCAGCATAGCATTTCTGTAAAAAAAGACTGTTTCTTAGAGCTTGAAAACGTGAAGGGATTTTATAGTTTGGAACCTGAGTTTATAGATTTGCTCAAGAACACGAACCTATTCACTATAAGAATCACAATTAGAATTTCTTTTTCTGCAAGGGCTCAATCTTACAGGAGGCTGAACATTATTGACATTAAACTCATAGAGTTGAGGTGTATATAATCAAAGTACACAACACTCTGAAGAATTGAGCCGTAAGCATAGAATTCGCTAGACTAATGCATTTGGAAACACTTTGCTTTGCATATAGAGGGAACGATCACACATCAGACACCTGGCAATTTTGATGATCCTGGTTTCATAAGAATAACATTGCATACTCTATTACCAGAAGAGTAATAAATGAGAACACTGAACAGAAGTGCCAAAAGGAATCCTTAGTATCATTTTTATGAACATCTGTCATTTTGTTTAAGTATAAAGAAAAATGAGCTTATGCGGAATGAAAAATCAGTTCTAAAATGGAGACTATTAGTACCTTTTGCAAAATGTTCTTATTTTTATTGAGCATTTTACGGTATGCATGAGAATCTGTAGCATTATTTTTATCGCTCTGCACAACTTCCGTTGCGCGTTCGGCCTTGGCGTGGAACTGAGAGGAGCTGGCTTACGCGTAAGGACAAAAAGAGGTGTAATGAATCATGAAACAAGCCTGTTTTATTCAATAAGACATTGTCTGAGCTTTCTTTCCACATGAAGAACTGGCCATTCAAACAGAAATGACCTGCAGAATTTTTGCATAGAAAGGAAACCAAATGCATTGGGGCATATGTGGTAATAACTCTGTTGTTTCATGATGCTATGAGATTAAATTAAACAATACTTGCATTTGGAAACTTCTCTAGTGCAAAGGACAATGAAGTATTTTCTCCTGAAAATGTCATCGATTCCTTTCTCCGGTATTTTTTCAAAACTTTTGTAATTGCAAGACCTTTGTTTTCAGTATAAATGCAGGCAGAGATGCCTGGCACGACAGAGAATAAAAGATTGAAAGACTTTCTCAGGAAAGCATGTGCTTTACAAAAAACCCTCACAAATAAAATGCCGCACATACGCAGCAGGTAAAAGGTGTCACCAGCATACAATGTAGTATCTGAAATGAGTCTTTAAAACGGAATTTGCATAGGTTAGGTATTACCTTCAACCTCTGAAGAGATGAAAGACAGCTTATTGTACTTAGTAACATTTACAGGCATCAGCATATCTTTTAATTCTTGGCATTGGTTGTGCTATGTAAAGCACCGAGTTACAGCACACCACTGTCGGGATGTCATTATTTTAGAGGTTGGTGCATAGAGTAATGACATTTTTACATTTTTTTGATGAAATTCCTTTGTATGGAGTAGGTCTTACTAGGGGGAAGGGACTGTTTTCATTGTGGGATCTGAAAATCTTCTACCGCATAAAGGTTACTCTTTGGTTTTTTAGTCTTTTTTGAGCAATGATATGAAACTATGAAGCAGTTATAAAAAGCTTTTCTTTCTTCGTATCTTTGCAGTGTTCTAGTTTTAGTGGAATGTACAGATTTTTCCATTTAGCCATTCCACACAACAGGTTTGGTAGTTCAATGCAAACCTTTTTCTTTCTTCTCTCTGTAGTCACTGATGCCGCTGGTTGATTAATTTTAGAATAAAGTATTCCTGGAAGAGCTCTTCCAGAGAGGGTTTTCTGTAGGCATCTGTTCTTTACATCTAGGGCAAGATGGTCCCTGCATGGTCAGGCAGGCTGTGAAGTCCAGTATATAGAAACTTTGATTTTTACAGTCTTTTAACTTTGGGATGTGACATTTTCACATGGGAAACACTCATTGCAAGTCAAAGTGCAACAAGCTATCAAGTCAAATTAAAACCAGAAATAAAAGGGAAAAATGAAAGAATTTTTTATCCACCCCAGAGTAGAACACTGGCTCTAGTCCACATCAAGGTCTGACCTTAAAGCTTTCGCCAATAGGATTCTTTAATAGAGCAATCAAATGAGTAACTGAGGAAAGTAGGAAAAAAGGGAGAGAGCTGCAATCCACAACAGTCCTTTGACTCATTGTTACTGTTAGAGGAGTCAGTGCTGGATATGCTGCTGCCTCTTTCCTCGCTTTTACACACTTTAATGTCTCTGTTTTGCTGTGGGTTTTGTTTTGGGTTTGGTTTTTTTTTTAATATGTGGTTAGTCATTTTCATTATGAAAGGTCAGTCTACTTTCCTGCTGGAATTTGAATGTTGTCCACATTTTTTTCCCGAATATCATTACATCAGCTAACATTTTCATCACCTATAATGACAAGATTTTGTAGCATTTCTAGCACATATCTTTAGAATACATTCTGTCTGAAGAGTTCTTCTTTTGGTACTTAAAAATGACCTGGCTACATATTAAATGCTAAAATATTGTGAAATGCTAATGGCCATCTTCAAGGTTTGAGAACCTTCTGTTCCCAGTAAATTGTGCAAAATGTGAATTTGGCTCTTTGAAAAATGTCTTCCCCCCGTCCTGTTCATAAATTTCAGTTAATTTAAACGGATAAGGTCACTGAGTTTTTCTAGCAGAACATTTAAGAATAACCGCTTCTGAAAATGTAGTTTCCTAAGCTGGCGTGCTCAGGCTCAGTACAACTCCAACGCACATTGCTCCATAGACTCCCTTTTCCTGTAGGGTGGTTCTCCCCTGTGCCTGCATTTCTAGCCACGGAGTATTTTTCTAATTATAGAAGCAGTTATTAGCTTAGAAAAAATATACACAAGACCTGTAGCTGGGCTGGGGATGAAGCTGTAGCTGCCCTTTGGACACTGTTGCTGTCTCTGAAGCTGGCCTGTAGGATGCCTTTTATTTTCCCTTTGTGCGACTCAGTTTTGTTATCCGCAGATGGAGTTAATGCCGCGTGGCTCCTCTCGGAGCACTTGGCACCTACAGGTGGAAAATGCTTGTTTGTTGTTATCTGTGAATTTTAGCAGTTCTTAATTCATAACCATTTAAGCCACCTTGAAAGCTGTTAATTGCATTTCTGCTCTTCCACGCCTCCTCCTCCTCCCATCTGCTGCCGTTTTCTCCCACCTTTCCCTATCACCTCTTCTTCTGATGAAGGTGGATTTCAGTTGTTCTGGCCCAATGGCCCAACTCCGTTATTTGGCTGCATGCCCGTGCCTCTGCGCTTCGCCGGTGTCTGGCTCTGGGCATCTCTACATGTGATTTTAGCTCCCAAGGTTCTCACTTGAGCCTCGTTTCTCTACCGTTCTCTGCGACAGAGTATTCTTTCTTTCCTTCTGTTGGTAGTTTTCACTCCAAAGGCATTTGCTAAAGGGAGTAGAGTAGCGATGCTGGCCCCTCTGTGGCCTCCGTTGGCCCTCTGGAGCTGGGATGCGTGCACCCCCAGGTGGGTGCTACTCAGTGGGATGGTCCCCATCCCACTCAGTGGGATGGACCGCAATCCCAAGAGGGCTCTGTGAAATCAGTAATTACAAAGTAGCTGAAAATCTCCCACCTTTAACAGTTTTTTTTACATAACAACACATCAAAATGTGTGCTATGCCGGGTGTTCTGAGGACATGGCAAGTAATCAGAATTTTAATGGATCAGATTATAAAGAAGTTACATATATTTCCTGAGGGAAAAATTAGAAAATTTTCCATTTATTTTAAGGGAAGATACAGATGCAGAGAACTCTTTTTCCTAGTTCATCGTGACTTTTATTTATTGTTAGAAACCGAGTCAGGTGTCTGGTTTGTAGTGCACTTGCAAGTTGTAGGGACACTTAGGGTTGTTAAGTACATATAATGGAAAGAAATGAGAGAGAAGAGCTAGTCAGGAATTTTCCAGAAGAATGCTTTTTCCTGGAAAATGGTGTTTAAAGGAAGCTCAGATGTTTCATGGAAATTCTTTGGGTTTTTGTTATGAACTTGTACAAAAAGACAGGCTGTGATGTTAGAGAAGGCAATCTGCCGTACCTTTCACTGCTCCTCTTGATTTGACATAATATTGAGCAGTATAATTGAAGTACTTGGTTTTACTTTTAAAGTCATTTTAAGGGCACCTGTTATTTATTATTGATTGTCAAAACGTCAGAATGTTCCATCGTAAACTAAAGAGGATATGTTTCAGTCCAGAAAAAGTAACATGTTTTAATCAATGCTGGGTGGCAGATGTGTCTTTGATGATTTAAAAGTAAAATATTTCAACTCTTCTGCTGTAGTTGACTGTATCACTAATTGTAGTGCACTACTGGTAGCATAGAGCACAATAATATAAACAAAGAAAACAAAAGACAATGTCAAAATATATTTTGGAAAGAAATTAATCTGAATTCTGAAATTTTCCAAAAAAGCATAGCTTTGTCAAGGCATGCTCCTACATGGATTTTTTTGTAAACATTTTGTTGAAAATGCTAAGATTTTGAGAAACCACCATTCTTCATTAAAAAAAAAAAATTGATGGATAATTTCCAAGAAAGATCTTGCCATTTTTTACTGAGCTCTGTAGTGAGCCCGCTGCTGGAAGAAGAGACTGGCCAGAGTGGTTTTATCTTCCCTCCATCACTCCGAGCTGGATGCTGCAGACTCCATCACTCCAATTCAGGCAGCATTTAGGAACACAAACTCTTTGACGTTACTGGCTTACCTCTTTAACTTCTGACGCTTCTCTATGAAAGATGGTTGCCCAATTTACCATATGTAATTTTTAAACCTAATTTAAGTTAATTCCGTACAACTTCTCATCAAGGCACTTTCAATTTATTTTTTTTTTTTTAGGACTGGTTTAATTAAATTTAACGTAAGTCAATTCATATTGATTGAAATTACCTTAAATGAGTTTGGCTCAAGACCAAATAACACAGTCTTTTGCACCTGTTTTAAGTTAAATTGGTTTAAATTTATACCAACAGTTATACTTTTGCCAACTGTCAGTGGTAGTCAGCACACAGAAAGCTCGTACTTTTAGGCTGTTATGCAGTACCACGTAGGGAAATAATCGAAGTAAGATTACTTCTGTGTACTTGGCTCTCAACAGTGTCATTTGTAGACTAAAATACCATTTAATTAGTATAAGCTTCTGAGAAACTTATCAATACCAGATGTTTGATCTTCCATTCCTTCAATCCTAACTTCCCAATACATATTATACAATCAAATAAATGGTGATTTTGTATATTCTCAGTTTTTTAAACATCAGCCTTTATTGCGGCTCTTACTAGAACCCACGCTTTAGTATTCTGATGCGCTTTCCTTTCTTCCCATAGTTTTAATGGGAAATACCAAATTCTTGCTAAATAGGCTGAACTCAAAGCAGGAATAACAGGAATTCTCTGTGGTGTGGACAGGCAGCAGCACAAGCAAGACCCACCTATGCTAAAATTTTCTTCGTATTTCCAAAGGTCACTATTCTCAGAAGCAAATGGAAACCACCATTCAATTTCAACTGGACTTTCCCCTTGTGGCCCTTTAAAAATGTTATTTAGGAGAATGGCAAGTAAAACTCTGTTTGGGACTAGGAGTGGTTTTTCTAATTTGATCTTAAATTCACTGAGTCTGTAGGTAAATACTGGAGTTAATCCTATACTGACATCACTGTAAACTAGAAGAAATGAAATGAAACAGAAAAGAATGACTCAGGTTTTGCCCACATACAGTTTGTACCTGTACTGAATTTGTTGCTATAAGAGAAGAAAGCTGACCTCCCCTTCTGCTTATAACCTAAGGAGATGAGTAGAGCTAAAACGATGTGTACAAATAGCTGCAGAGGATAGTGGTACCGGCATTCTTACCTCATACGTGAATGGGCACGTGTTCAGACACGACTACGCGGGGCAGCCTCGTCTGAGGGCTTTATTAAGACCATAGCAGAGTGCACATATCTGAGAGCGCTCACATCTACAAGCTTAAGAATTTCCAATGTAAAATGAATTCTTTTGTGCATTTTGTGGGAGGGCAGACAGTTGTTTATTTTATTATTACTTTTATCCATTTTTTTCCTCAGTCTTTCTCTTTCCTACAGACATAATTTGCTGGTGCAGGGCATTGACTGGTGTAACCTAGTGTGTACGAGCCGTATAAATTAACAGAAACAGAAAATAATGTGCTGCCACGGTTTGATATAACATTTAATACTGCTGCGTTAATATCCATTGCAATGTAAATATTACTGTTCAGAAAATGTTTGACCCTTTCTAATATAGGAGGCTACACTACATTATATCAGACTGTGCTCTGTCATGTTGCAACATGAAATGAAGTAACAAGAAGTGACATGAACCTTTGTAAAATACCACAGTGCAGTAACCCATTTTTAATGCTGTCAGTATAAACTATGGTAGCAGGTAGAAACAAATCAAATGTAACATCTGAACAGGAAAATATTGTTAAAATTACCTACAGCCTTCAGTTAATATCTGACTGTCAGGACATCTCTAGCTGGAGTATCAATTCACACTAATAAATCGTGCGGTTTTGTGATGAGAATGATTGTGAATCTCATTATAGAGATTGTCACTTCAGTGTTATTTATTGGTACCTCAGACAGCGTTGCGGTATAGTTAACAATATGAGTTTCGTCTTGGTAATTTTCTTGACTAACAATCCCACCTCGCCGCTCTTCCCAGATATAAAAGAGTGAATATTGGGATGGTCTGATGAAGTATCGCCATTTCACCATGCAGTATTTTTGTTCCGTTTACTCTCAAACTTTTCTCCCCCTAAGCTGCCCCAAAGCACATTCCTACTGGCATGAGAAGGCCAGCAAGGTGCTTGCTACCTTTCCTCCGTAGCACTTCCCTAAAGACTAACGGCGTCCAGCTTTTATGGTCCTGACATTTCAGCAGTCCTAGGGCCTCTTCCGCAAACGAATCTCGCGGTTGATGCCAAACTAAATCCAAAAAAGCAAAAGCAGTGCAAAACTCATGAATTTTATTGGACACTGCGGAATTAACTGGCCAACCAACTTAAGAGTGAAGAGACTGATTCACCAGTGCTACTCTTGAGTAGCAAATTCACTGGATCTGGTATTTTTTGGACATAAGTAGTGTTTAAGGCAATTAACAATGGATTTCAGGCTTGTCCTGATGATGTTATCAAACTGCAATTCTGCAGAACAAATGAGGCTTGCAAATACATGTATGTAAATAAAAATCCCAGTTTTACAATGAGGTTCTTTGTGATATGTTATGCAGCATGTAGGTCTTGAGCACACTGCTCTTAATATACAAGAACGAGCACTATAATATGCAGCAGATCATCCTGATAATGATAAAATGGCACAGTTCATCCCAAGTGTCATTATGTGGCACATACAGGACAACCAGGTGATCAGGCCCAGTCAGCATGGGTTCACGAAAGGCAGGTCCTGCTTGACAAACCTGATCTCCTTCTATGACAAGGTGACCCACTTAGTAGATGAGGGAAAGGCTGTGGATACTGTTTACCTGGACTTTAGTAAAGCCTTTGACACAGTTTCCCACAGCATTCTATGGGAGAAACTGGCTGCTCATGGCTCTGCTCATGCTTCTCTGGGTAAAAAAACTGGCTGGGTGGCCGGGCCCAAAGAGTGGTGGTGAATGGAGTTAAATACAGTTGGCAGCTGATCACAAGTGGTGTTCCCCAGGGCTCAGTACTGGGGCCAGTTCTCTTTAATATCTTTATCAGCGACCTGGACGAGGGGATCGAGTGCATCCTCAGTAAGTGCTCAGATGACACCACGTTGGGCAGGAGTGTCAATCTGCTTGAGGGTAGGAAGGCCCTACAGAGGGATCTGGACAGGCTGGATCGAGGCCAATGGTATGAGGTTGAACAAGGCCAAGTGCCGGGTCCTGCACGTGGGTCACAACAACCCCATGCAGCGCTACAGGCTTGGGGAAGAGTGGCTGGAAAGCTGCCCGGTGGAAAAGGACCTGGGGTACTAGTTGGCAGCTGACTGAGTATGAGCCAGCAGTGTGCCCAGTGGCCAAGAAGGCCAACAGCATCCTGGCCTGTCTCAGGAATAGTGTGGTGAGCAAGACTTGGCACTATACTTGGCACTGATGAGGCTGCACCTCAAATATTGTGTTTATTTTTGGGCCCCTCGCTACAAGAAAGACATTGAGGTGCTGGAGCGTGTCCAGAGAAGGGAACTGGGGTTGTTTAGCCTGGAGAAAAGGAGGCTGAGGGGACACCTTATCACTCTCTACAACTACCTGAAAGGAGGTTGTAGCGAAGTGGGTGTTGGTCTCTTCTCCCAAGTAACAAACGATAGGACAAGAGGAAACGGCCGCAA